>OOFB01010967.1:7503-19183 GCA_900323305.1 Trachyrincus murrayi | reverse complement strand
CAGACTCGGCGGTGAAAACTGCCCAAAAGCGCCTATTCTTCCTGAGGAGACTCAAGAAGTTTGGCATGTCTGCAAAAACCCTGACTAACTTTTACAGGTGCACCATTGAGAGCATCCTCTCTGGCTGCATCACCGCCTGGTACGGCAGCTGCACCGCTGCTGACCGTAAGGCCCTCCAGAGGGTGGTGAAGACAGCAGAGCGCATCATCGGCTGCCCTCTACCCTCCGTGCAAGGCATCTACCACACGATGCCTTAGGAAAGCATGGAAAATCACAAAAGACTCCAGCCACCCAGGCTTTGGACTATTCACACTGCTGCCGTCTGGTAGACGTTTCCAGAGCATTCGGGCACGGACTACCAGACTCACTAACAGTTTTTTCCCACAAGCCATCAGGCTTCTCAACCAGTAACACTACCTATTGATCATATTGATCACTGGTTAATTACGCCCTGGTCACTTTACCTAATTTAATGTACATATCTATCAGCACTCCTCCACTTTATACTTTTATACTTATAATGCTAGTGTGTATTTATCTTATGTATATTTTTCTTAACTTTTTTATATTATTTATTTATTTTGCCCTTATACTAGTTCTACTCGTAGTACTAGTAGTAGTAGTAGTAATACTGCTTCCTCAAAGCCTACTGGGTATTATGTACTACCTCTACAACCAAGCAATCCATTTCTGAAGGCTCAATAGACAGTGCAGACCTCCACCCTCCCCTCCCAGACCTCCACCCTCTCTACCCAGACCTCCACCCTCTCCACCCGACTACCACTCCACCCAGACCTCCACCCTCTCCACCCAACCACCACTCCACCCAGACCACTACCAGTCCACCCCAACCTCCACCCAGACCACCACCCTGTCCACCCAGACCACCACCACTCCCAGACCTCCACCCTCTCTACCCAGACCTCCACCATATCCACCCCAACCTCCACCACTCCCAGACCACCACCACCCTCTCCACCCAGACCTCCACCCTCTCTACCCAGACTACCACCACTCCACCCAGACCTCCACCCTCTCCACCCAGACCTCCACCCTCTCCACCCAGACCTCCACCACCACCACTCCACCCAAACCACCACCCTCTCCACCCAGACCACCACCACTCCACCCAGACCTCAATTCTCTCTACCCAGACCACCACCACTCCACCCAGACCTCCACCCTCTCCACCCAGACCACCACCACCCCACCCAGACCTCCACCCACACCACCCACCACTCAGACCACCACCCCTACATCCTGACCATCACATCTCCACCCACACCACCCCTCCACTCAGACCACCACCCCTACATCCTGACCACCACCACCACCACCTCTCCACCCAGATCACAATATGACACAAACAGCTAGTGCTGAATAACTCCTTACTACAGTATCAGAGCGAGGAGCGAGAGAGACCCAGCAGTGTACCGACAACAACCTAGTACATAAAGTCAGTATGGACTATACATGTTCCATCCCTCGGGTCCCTGGAGCAATACACTGTATAGTAAAGTTATCCATTAGCTAGTTCACGTCATGAGCTCCTGTTGTTATTGACGTGACGTTGGACAGAACTACTGCCATCTGGTGGACAAATACGGTGACGTCACCCAAATGACTGAAGGACATGAATACAAACACTAAGACGGTCCATCCTAACCATAACCCTAACACTAAGACGGTCCATCCTAACCATAACCCTAACCCTAACACTAAGACAGTTCATCCTAACCATAACCCTAACACTAAGACGGTCCATCCTTACCATAACCCTAACACTAAGACGGTCCATCCTAACCATAACCCTAACCCTAACACTAAGACGGTCCATCCTAACCATAACCCTAACCCTAACACTAAGACGGTCCATCCTAACCATAACCCTAACCCTAACACTAAGACGGTCCATCCTAACCATAACCCTAACACTAAGACGGTCCATCCTAACCATAACCCTAACCCTAACACTAAGACGGTCCATCCTAACCATAACCCTACAGACTAGACATAACGATCATTTACACATCTCAAAATCTTCTGGAGTTATGTAGACATTGACACTTTTGTTAATGTAGACAATTCATTGAACTCCAAGAGATGAATAAATTGTCCAGTTAGTGTTTTTATGAGTAAGGATTTATTTGATTACAAGATAATTACATTACGTTGTCATTTAACACATGCTTTTATCCAACGTGACAAGTTGAGAACAATCACTATTAAATAAACCAATCCTACAGAGTTAAGCGAGGTTAATCAATATTAAATAAACCAATCCTACAGAGTTAGGCGAGGTTAATCAATATTAAATAAACTAATCCATACAGAGTTAGACGAGGTTAATCAATATCAAATAAACTAATCCATACAGAGTTAGACGAGGTTAATCAATATTAAATAAACTAATCCATACAGAGTTAGACGAGGTTAATCAATATTAAATAAACGAATCCATACAGAGTTAGAATTGATTATAATCTCACAAAACAGGCATTAAAAATGTGCCACATTACTTACAGACCCAGGAAAATTAAATAGCAGAGATGATGTGTATGTTAAGTGTATGTTATGTGTATGTTATGATGTGTATGTTATCTGTATGTTATGTGTATGTTATGATGTGTATGTTAAGAGTATGTCAAGTGTATGTTATGTGTAGAACACGGTTTCATATAACAAGGTCTAAAATGGCCCATCTGACTCACCTGCACACTTTTAGGTTCTTACCCCAGAGGTAAGCCACAGTTGAGTCCAGTTTCAATCAATACAATAGAACCAATAGAAAACAGGACTGGAGTAGACCGGACTGGAGTAGTCTACCTGCTAATTCATGTTAATTAATGTTCATTAATACACCTGGCCATTCGAGATGCATGTAGAATACATTGGCCTATTTTAATTCAAATGTTGAGCAAAACATTGAGACAAGCTGTTATTTCGTATGTATAAAAACATTTGCCCGGATAAACAACGTATTATATATTGTTATATTATTCACGCCACCAGGTGGTGCTGTTGGAATCTACTTATTATATATCGTTATATCATTCACGCCACCAGGTGGTGCTGTTGGAATCAAATGAAAATCCGCGGTACCCGGAAGTCGCGCTTGAAGTCACGTGAACGAGCAGAGATCTTGTTCCACTCTGGATATGAAATATAATATTTATAATATATTTATAACATAATATAACATCATTCACTTGGATTGTTCCGTTTACTGTGTCAACGAAGGTAAAGTCAATCTCAGGGTCGTACATTAACATGTGTAATGTCGGCGGGTTATGATTGTGTTTATATTTATATATATATTATACATATATGAACAAGTCTCTACCTTCTCTAGTCTCATTAACCTAACTAAAGGTAAGAATATACGTCTATATCTGTTATATGATCTGTCTGTTATCGATTGAACGGTAAATATGCAAGGCCTAAAATATTCGTTACCTTCGGAGATTAAATAAATAAAATGTTGAACTTCAATAATCCTCCTGTAATCGAATGTCTGTCTATGTATTATAATGTATTGTGTATGTATTATAATGTATCGTGTCATATTATTCGTTCTGTGGTTTTTTTTAAACCACTGGATGGAGCTGGAGTCAAATTTCCACTTTGTGGACAATAAACTGTAATCTAATGATGATTTTCTCTCTTCCAGTGAAGATTATGGAGAATGATGAATTTCCGCCAGAGAATGGGCTGGCTGGGTGTGGGCCTCTACCTGTTGGCCAGCGCCTTGGCCGTCTTCTACGTGTTTGAGATGAAACATTTCTCCCTGGAGCACGTGGAGACGTTAGAGCAGAAGAGGGGTGTGGCCACCTCCTCTTCCTCAGCACCCCTACCCTCCTCTCCCTCCTGGAGCCAGAGTCTCAAGACCCACCTCCTCCTGCTGCCCCTCTGGGTGTGGGCCACCATTTTCCTCATCCCCTACCTCCAGGTCTTTCTCTTCCTCTACTCCTGCACTCGGGCCGACCCCAAGACTATCGGCTACTGCATCCTACCCATCTGCCTGGTGGTGCTCTGTAACCGCCACCAGACTTTTGCCAAGGCGTCCAACCAGATCAGCCGCCTGCAGTTAATTGACACCTGAGGTGGCCAATCACCTGAAGTGTGTGTGTGTGTTAGGAGGAGGTGCCCACCGCCTCTTCCTAGTACAGAATGTTGTAAAGTTAGGGCTAGGGTTAGGTAGATCAGTGTCCATGTTTTTACGTCTTTCGATGTGCGATTTCTTACACTGTAACTAAATTTCTTACTGTTAAAATATAATTATTGGAGGGAAATGTATGATTATATTGTCCTGTTGGTATGACAAATAAAGCACATGTTCTGTTAATCTGAATGTTGTTTTAATACAGACGTTACGTTCCTAACCTTAGATTGTGTATGAAGTTTGATATACTTTATTAATCCCATGGGGAAATCCATCCTCTGCATTTAACCATCCTAGCTAGGAGCAGGAGTGTTAACTTGCATGTGTTATGGTTTTGAGGAAGTGTTCTTACAGAGCTCAATTAGGTCCTCATCCACATTCTTCATTCGTAGCACATGTCAACAGTAGATGTATACCATATGGCAACACTTACATTAGTGTAAATATACACTTCAACATGTTATATACTCACATATACATATATAAACCACATTATAGTTCAGGGTTAGGGTTATCAGACCTGGATAAGGGTTAGTATGGTTAGGGTTAGGTAAGGGGGTGAGGGTTAGGGTTAGTAGGGTTAGGGTTATCAGACCTGAATAAGGGTTAGGGTTAGTAAGGTTAGGGTTATCAGACCTGAATAAGGTGTATAGATGACGTCATTTGAAACATTGTTTTATTCTGTTTAACATCAGGAGATTAGTGTGCATGTAAACATAGAGTGTAAGGAATTTATTGATTATTTCAGATAATATGCTGCTGTGCTGCTCATTTTCTATAAGTATTAAATCTAATCAAGTAGATAGATTCTTTCAAACAAAACAGTTTTAAACGCATCAAATATACAACTGTCAATTGTGGATTAGCTAACCAATCATTTACGTTTGGAGGAAAAGCTGTAAGTAAGTAGTACAGTAAAAGGAACACATGTAATAACTATAACCTATATGAACTTGTTCACAGGTTTGGATTTCTTTGCAGGAGGTTCTGAAAGTGTAACAGTCTCCATGTCTTCATCGCTATCATCATCTTCATCTGTGGTACAAAATAAGATACTTTAGTGTCTGGCTGTACAATTTGTATACTCGTTCAAGTGAGTATTGAGTCAATGCAATAATATTTAGAGCAATAACAATAACTGTCATGTATATCTGAGCAAAGATAATATTCATAAAAATACATGTAAATGTAAATCTTAATGTATATCCTCACCATTAGATCCAAGCTCGTCTTGGTCGCCGGTTCCAAACCCCTTTTCCTGCTCAGTAAGTTCTGTGAGAAGGTCTGAAACTTGTTCTCTTAACGTCTGGACGCCCACGATCATAGAAGTCAGATTACTTTCTATTTTCACGTCTATTGTCTTCTTCAGTCCATCCCTGCCCCTCAGCTCCCCTCGCAGCGCCATGTTGGGATCAACTACTTCCGCTTCCGGTTTAAAGATTCACCTGACGTCACCACGATGGATTCATCCATATCTGTATAGAAATATATTTATACTACGTATAGAAATATATATATACACATTTGTTATTTAACTGTAATATTCCACCTTTTTGTATTTTAAGTTGTATTTATGTGTATAGAAATATGTATTATAGTACAATTTGCTATATTATATACAATGATGTGTATTTATAATATATAATATATATTCTAATATATATTCTAATATATCTAATATATATATATTATAATACATATAATATATATACATAATATATATATTATAATATATAATATAACGATACCACTTAAAAAATAAAAAATAAAAAGCTTTTTATTGGTCGCTGTTGTTGTTTTTCCGTCAGTTTACGTCACGTTCTCGGTACGTTTCCCGCGAAATACGTGCCCCGGAAGTACTTGGGAAGTTGTCAGGAGACGCCACAAAATCCAGTAGATAACTGGACAGAAATAGATCATATTTAGGAAAAATTAACGCAAAAACAGCCCGTCTGTAAATCCGATTTGTCTCGCCTTGATAGAGGAGTGTAGATCGGATGTGAATCCATAAATATGGCGGCCAACGAGGAAGAGGAAACCACCGTCTCTCTTGTAGATGTTCTGGAGGAGGATGAGGAGTTGGAGAACGAAGCTTCTGCTGTTCTCGCTGGCAGCGACTCGGACTTGTGCTCACACCCTCAGGTTAAACCTTCAGGGTTAAATGTCCCTACGTAGTTCTACTGGATCACTACGATCTTGTACATTTTGATGGTTTTCTAGAGTCAACACATCTATTCTATCTGTTCTAGACATGATCTATTCTAATAATGTGTATACCAGTGTACCCTAGTTTGACTGTGTGTGTGTGTGTGTGTGTGTGTGTGTGTGTGTGTGTGTGTGTGTGTCTCTCTCTCTCCTTCCCAGGGCTATGTGAAGCGGCAGGCCTTGTACGCCTGCAACACCTGTACACCGAAGGGTGGAGAAGCAGCTGGCGTGTGTCTGGCCTGCTCTTATAAATGCCACGAAGGACACGACTTGTTTGAACTCTACACCAAAAGGTAATGTTATGCTGCCCTGCCGGTCTGCTCATGTTGTAGACATAATACCATATGTATCTCATGTGTAAATATAATATAACTGTTGGTTTCTTCACAGAAACTTCCGCTGTGACTGTGGAAACAGCAAATTCAAACAACAGTGCAAGTTGTGTCCAGTAGGTCTTTTTCATTTCAATTGAAGATTAGTTTTAGATTTAGTTTGATTTAGATTTAGATGATTCTGATATTAGCTACTCTGCACTCTGCCCAGTTATTCTGCACTTGGTTCTATGTAGCTGCTCTATGCTTTCATGTTGTCAGCCTCACTTGTAAGTCACTTTGGAAAGCGCCTGCTGCTAAATGTTAGGGTTAGGAATGTAACATATGTCTTTAGTTAGGGTTAGGGTTAGAACATAACGTATGTCTTTAGTTAGGGTTAGGAATGTAACGTATGTCTTCTTCTACTTGGTTTCAGGACAAGGAGCAGCTCAACATCGAGAACAAATACAGCCACAACTTCTTTGGTCTCTACTGCACCTGCGACCGACCTTACCCCGACCCAGACGACCCGGTACCAATTTTTCTTAAAGAGAAGCTTCACTTTTTGTTTTTGTTATGATGAGCTAACTAATTAATAACTAATCATTTATAACTAATAACTTGTGTTATTAAAAGCTAGCTTGTTGTCATGAAGTTATCTGCTTGTACTCTGAAGCTAGCTCTGAAGCTAGCTTGTGATTATTGAATAGCTTCAATATGAAATCTATTAGGGAGCAGGGAACCCCAATGTCCGCAATCTACCTGTAGGACCCTAGAGATGACATCTGACCCCTACCTTAATGACCCGTCTCTGTACTGTCTAACCCCTACCAGCTCCTTAATGACCTGTCTCTGTACTGTCTAACCCCTACCTGCTCCTTAATGACCTGTCTCTGTACTGTCTAACCCCTACCTGCTCCTTAATGACCCATCTCTGTACTGTCTAACCCCTACCTGCTCCTTAATGATATGTCAAATATCAATAGTAAATATGTGCCTTGTTTCCTGGTGTACAGGTGGAGGACGAGATGGTCCAGTGTATTCTGTGTGAGGACTGGCTTCACGGCAGAGTAAGGTTCAACCTGTATTATCCTTCAGGTTCCAGTCTATGTGTCTACTATGCTTGTTCTAACCTCACTGTTCCCCAGCGTCCTCAGCCCACCACGGAATGCCCTGACGGGAGGCTCCAAGTGAGCGTTATTAGAGAGAGAGGGAGAGACTTTCAGTTACATGGGGTGAGAGGCGAGAGAGAGAGAGGGAGGGACTTTCAGTTACATGGGTGGAGGGGGAGGGACTTCTGATGGAGGTTACATGTTTCAGATATTGTTTTGTCAAACTCGTATTTATTCTCCTTGTCTTTGTTGTTCTTCTTGTAAGTAAAAGAAGGTAAGACCGGGATAACACTACAATTCATGACCCTCTCTCAGCCTATGCTTGTTGTAATATATAACATATATATATATATATATATATTATGTTGTGTTCTCCCAGCACCTGGGCTGTGTGACTCCAGACAGTGTGGAGCTGCAAGAGATGGTGTGTGAGTCCTGTATGAACAAGAACCCCTTCCTGTGGACATATGCTGCCACTGTCGCAGGTAACCAGAGCCCTCAACTCACTGATATTATGACAATATCCTTGTTCAACATGTAGTCTAGTGGTTAGGCTGCTGGACACCCTAACCTAGCCCTGCCTCTGTTTTGTTTGTGTGGTCACCGTCCTGCCTCTGTTTTGTGTGTCCGGTCAGCTCCTGGTGCCTCCAGCAGCCGGCTAGAGGGAGCGGAGGAGCAGAAGGAGGTGAAGAGCGAGGAGACGACAGAGGAAGGGGAGGCGTCCACTAGCCTGGTGACCGGAGGTGACGAAGAGGAGGTGAGTAAGGAGACGGTTGATTGGCTGTAGTAAGGGCCCATACTTTACCAACTGGTGTGATGTTGATTCGTCATTACAAGCCATTTCAAAATCCATGTCCCACTTGTGACATCACAAGTGGGAGTGTCCGCCCAGATGTATGACTGATAGATCAGCTCTTAGAGGACTGTACCAACTGGTGGGTTGATCCATTTGTGAAGTGGATAGAGTTTAAAATGCGAGAACAGAACAGCTCAGCTAAAACCTGTTGATCTTTCCCTCCAGAAAGCACCGGTGACGGCGGAGCGATGCAAGCGGCGATGTGCGGAGATGGAGGAGGTGTGCCGGCTGAAGGAGCTGCAGGAGGGGGGCGCTCCCCAGAGGGTCCAGACGGGAGCCGTGTTCTGGCCCGCCACTTGGAGGACTAAACTCTGCTCCTGCGTCTCCTGCCAGGTGAAATGGCTGGTCCTCATTCCACCCTCTCCTTGGCTGTTCATCTCATACACTTACCAGACGCTTTTATCTTCAGCTTACACTGAAGTCAGATACATGTCATGGTAGGGGTTAGAGGTCATCATGGAGCAGGTAGGGGTTAGGGGGCATCTAAGATGCCTACAGGTAGACTGCGGACATTGGGGATCGAACCCAGAACCTTTGGGCTGGGAGTCAAACACCCTTACCACCAGACTCCCCTGCCTCCTGGTCCTTATGGACTCCCCTGCCTCCTGGTCCTTATGGACTTCTGGACGATCCCACTAATATATATATATATATATATATATATATATATATATATTTTGTGTCTGTGTGCGTGCCCGTGGCCTTGGAATGTAGCATGACCGACTATGTTAATTGCTTCAAAACCATTTCAAAATAAAAGTATTGTGTTATGTAATGAACTGGATTAAGGTTAATGTGTGCTTTACTGCCCTCTGGTGGCGGTGTGTAGAGGAGCTACGCGGCCTCCGGGGTGAGCTTCCTGCTGGATGAGGGCGACACGGTGTTGGCCTACGAGACCAAGGGCCAGCGTAGCGAGGAGCAGCAGAGGGGCCCCGACCCCCTCATGTCGGCCCTGGACAACCTCAACAGAGTCCAGCAGCTGGAGATCATACACGGTGTGATTATTAATAATAATAATAACTTAATTTGTATAGTACCTTTCGAAAGCAGGTTACAAAGTGCTAGAAAATAGAAAAGACATTATAAATGAGACAGAATGCAATATACAAACAATACTAAAATAATACCCAGAATGCAGGAGGATAAAACATCACACAGTAAAAGCCATTTTGTAAAAACTTTTTCAGACCGAGTCCTGAATATTCACTATTGAAGTTGATATCAGACACGGTATTGATAATCAGACCCGGGATTGATGATCAGACCCGGGATTGATGAAACTAACCAACTGTTGATTTTCAGGATACAACGATATGAAGACGGAGTTGAAAGACTTCCTTCAGAGTTTTGCAGTGGAAGGAAAGGTGAGTTTGATATCGGACGCCATAAAGGAACAGATGTTAATGAACAAACCCTAACCCTTCATCTTGATGTCATGTGACCTCTGTTTCCTGTCAGGTTGTGACCCCCGATGACATCAGACGTTTCTTTGAACAGCAGCAGAGTCGAAAGAGGCGACGGGTGGACGGACAGATGTTCTGACACAGATCAGTCCTGACATCTCCTGACTGTAGTACTGTACTATAGTACTATAGTATCATAGTACATGTACGATAGTACACCCTACCATTACAGTAAAGTACTGTAGTACACTAGACCAGTGGTTCCCAACCAACCATCCAACCAATTATTATTACCAGGATATTATATTATATTATATTACCAGGATATTATATTATATTATTATTACCAGGATATTATATTATATTACCAGGATATTATATTATATTACCAGGATATTATATTATCAATATTCATACAGTTATTAAATCCCCAACATGTCACAAGACACTCTGGTTGGGAACCACTGCACTATAGTATGTATACAAGCTCTACCATTACAGTAGTACATGTACTAACCCTAGTATACTGGTGCTAGAGCACCAGTATACTATGGAGGGTTCAGTGTACTCTGGTACATTACGTCTGCAGTGTTGTGTAAATACCGCTTGAATCATGGATTGTATTTTACACAGCTGTTACTCATTTGATATGAACTGTCTATTAAAGAGTGAACATGTTGTGGTCTCAGTGCTTTACTGTAGAGGCTTAGACTAAGCCTAATCTGGGATCCAGCAGTCCTACTATGTTATAGCAGAACTTCTGATCCATCAGTCCTACTATGTTATAGCAGAACTTCTGATCCATCAGACCTACTATGTTATAGCAGAACTTCTGATCCAGCAGTCTATATTATAGCCGAACTTCTGGGAGGAGACGGCACAGAGCCTGGGCCGGAAACCAAGAACGGCAGGGGGCGGAGTTACGCCTTGTTTCCTGTTTCCTTACGAAGATATTCAGAAGAAAAATCATTTGTGTGAGTGGATGGATCTTTCAGGAGGGGATTTCAATAAGTGTGTTTCTACAGTGGCCAGTCTACACGGTGTTGATTTGAAACCTTTACAGACACTTTAGTTTACTACTGGCCGAGTTTGTGTTTGCCAATTACGTGCTTACAGATCCCGCCTCCAGCAACATGATCAAAACAAATAGTGAAAGTGAAACGCCCCGTTTATCCAGACTTGAGCTTGTCTGCCGTCCCCTAACCCTAACCCTACTAACTCTAATCCTATCCCGTAGCCTAACCCTACTAACCCTACTAACCCCAACCCTAACCCTACTAAACCTAACCCTAACCATAACACTGACCCTAACCCTACTAACCCTAACCATAACACTGACCCTAACCCGACTAACCCTAACACTAACCCTAACCCGACTAACCCTAACACTAACCCTACTAACTCTAACCCTAACCCTACTAACCCTAACCCTACTAACCCTAACCATAACACTGACCCTACTAACTCTAATCCTATCCCGTAGCCTAACCCTACTAACCCTACTAACCCTAACCTTAACCCGTACCAAACATTTGACTACAACACAACGCAAACGAAAGCACAACTAAATAATGAAACGGTTGTTCATCCTGAGACATTGTAATCAGGTCAGAGATCAGTGTGAGCTCTGG
>OOFB01010959.1:11948-27763 GCA_900323305.1 Trachyrincus murrayi | reverse complement strand
ATGTACAACAGACGTAAATAGACGAATGCGACGGAAAAGACAAATCGAAACGAAATAGCAGAAGGGCTGAAGGCGTCATGTCCATGCGGTGTGTATTGTGCCAACCCAAGAACCACGAACTGTGGTGGGGATATTGCCACATGTTGCCAGTGCTGCAGTGTGTAGCACACAAACTAACATTCAGGCTTTATGGGGAGTTCTTTAGGCCAATGTATACTGTTGCACTTTGACTGCGGCAATTCTAGTTTAATGAAACATTTTTATATGAAAATGTATATTCTGCTCATAATCTCATCAGTATTGAGTAACCCTTCATCTTAAACCTGTAAGGTTTGGTCCCTCTGGACTGTGTTAGTTTTACTGTAGAACTGGTAAACTGGAGGTTAAGTTGAGTATACATTTATGCTTGCAGTCCATTTAATGTCTATTTGCATTGCAATGATTTGTTTAGGCCTATGTAGAGGCGAGGTCACCCATCTACAATGTAGGCGACAGCAAATAGAGCTTGTTTTTTCTGTTTTTTTTGTTTTTGTTGTTGTTCACGCTGAATACATTCAGAATGGCAGTAATAGAAGTTGAAATAAAGTTCCTATTCCCTTATATTATTATTATATGATATTTATATTATATTAATATGACGTGAGGTTCCGTTAGCTTTGCACAAAAACAGCCGATTTAAAAATTACTTTTTACTTTTTACTGTGAGTACTTTTCAGAGCCTGTACTTTTTTTACTTTTACTTGAGTAAAAAGTTGAATCAGTACTTCTACTTTGATCAAAGTATTATTTTACACAAGTATCTGTACTTCTACTTAAGTACAGAATGTGTGTACTTTTGCCACCTCTGCTAGCAACAAAGGGCGTGAAAAGATGAGACACACTAGAAGACAAGCTAGATGAGACCCCTGCAGCTATAATTCTGCATGAACTAGGTCAACTCATGAGCGGTATTGGGGGTAGCATGTTAATTAATACCAATATTAATATATTAATATTAATATTAATACCCCAATTGTTGGCAGGAGGAGGACCAAAATCAATCTGATCAAAAATTAGTTTTAGAAAAATACGCCTCTGGTTCTTTATGGCTGTGGCACTAAGAATCACTCACCGCGGAAAATACACTAACCCTAACTCTAACCCTAACAACACTGTGTATAATTAGTGCAACTGATGCTACGGCACACATTTCTCAACTCTTTCAATAGAAGAGTGTGTATGTGGGAACTGTAAAGAAATCCACAATGCAAATATTTGAAAGAAACTTGTGTTGTGTGTGAATTGAGTGTGGAGTGGATAGTGCTGTCTCTCTTCATACAAGGCAACATCGTGACACCCCCAGCTTTGAACAGCTGAGCAGTTAAACTTAATATATTTGTAGTAACCTGCCCTGTATGTTAAAGACACCACTTGAAAAAGTCGAAATCACCTGCAAACTTTGACTCTTTCTCTGTCTCCGTCTTTATCTTACTTAGCTTTGATTACTGCTGGCAAGTTATCTTGGTTCAGTGAAATGGAAATGAACAGGACTTGAAATGTGTGATTACACGCTCATTTACCCTCTGAGCAGTCGGATGGACATGAACGCATGCGGCAACTCCGGTTCACCCTCGATGAGAAAACGATATGGACATCTACATTCATGCCCTAACTTGTATCACAGAATGCTATTATGCATGTACTAGAGTTTAGTAATAGGATTACAAAGTGACTTAAGATACAGATTAGACCTCATTCTGTGCCCACTGCCGGCAAATTAATATCCAAAGTAGTTTAGATGATAGTACTGATTAGTGCGCCAGCATTATCACTGTTTATAATTTCATTTTCAATGGCCATTTTATTTCAAATCATTGTGAGTCATCTCACAAGTTGCATCTTCTGGATGACATTATCTTTACTTGCAGTACATAGAGTATGTACAGGTGCCAGTGGGAAATGGAGCACAGACGAAGGGCTGTAGTTAAGGGCAGGTGGGGAGGAAATGACACAGTGGAGACCTCCATTGCCAGTATGCTGTGTTTAAACTAATTGTCTATATAACATGTAACAGATCATTAAAAACATTTAAAAACATGACTTTAAAAGTGATGTAGCGAATGCCTCATTAAAGCTCAAACTTTAAGGAGACACTAGGATGAATGGGATGTATAGGGTCCAAATCCGATAAAAACTGTTACAAATATTGTAAAAGTGACTCACTTGAGGGAGAACTGTTCGATGGTGGCGTTGGGCATCAGGTAGAGGAAGATGGTGAGGGTCTCTCCAGGCTTCAGGGGCTTCTCGGGCAGCCTGAGGAACATGTTCTTGTCCAGCTGTTTATCCACCAGCTGCTGCTCCTGGCTGGCCTGGTAGAGGCTGATGCTGCCGATGCGCAGCAGGGGGTGCTGTGACAGAGGCTCCCCTCTGGAGCCACCCCGGTGGCCCAGGCCCTCCATGCACTCCCCCTCCACGTTGGGCTCATGCAGGGTGTAGTAGAGCTCCGCCTGCAGGGTCTCGCTGGTGAGTCCATCCAGGAGCCCCTCGCTGGAGCCCTTCCTCCGGCCCAGCGGGGCCATGTGGGTGTTGAACCAGGCTGGCGGCAGGTCCAGCTGGGCCAAGCACTGGGCCAGGTTCCCCTTCATGCGGCAGGAGGTCTTGATCTCGTGGACGTCGCGGAAAGCATGGAGTCGCACGCAGGGCAGCCGGTCCTGGGCCTTGAAGTCGTCCCAGTCGCGCCCGGCGATGTAGAAGAACACCTGGACCGTGGGGTTGTTGGAGAACACCCTGGCCTGGACGATGAACGCCCTCACCTTCCAGTTGACCGTCAGCTGACCGGGGATGTCCAGTGGGCTGGCTGGCTGGAGCAGCTCCTTGGAAAGAGCCTGGTCCCGGGAGAAAGGTCCGAAGGTTATGTTGATGGCCGGGAGGTCCTTGGTCTGGAAGACCACAAAGCTCTCTGAGCGCTGCAGTGGGTGTCCGGCGCTGTGGGGGGTGCTCCCGCCACTGGTCCGGCCGCCGCTGCCGAAAACATGTCCGGTGGTCTCGACCTCTTGGAGGAAGAAGGCCAGCTGGGCGTTGGACAGTTTGAAGTTGACAGGGAGGTAGACATTCGGTGGCGAGGGGTTGGCCGTAGCCATGGAGGAGCTGAGGAGGACATCGGAGCTGGTGGGCGAGATTCTGCCTGCAAGCGCTGGGAAAAAAAATCACGAGGAAAAGGAAAGAAAGGGGTTAAAAAGGTCTGAGATAGCAGTCTTTACTGGCGCTCATGTTTAAGCATTAAAATGTACACCTTTGTAAAGCAGGAGAACCCCAATAATCTAAATAAGTAAAGAGCTGGGCATACTGAAACATGGTGGAGAGAGAGAGACACAGAGAGAGACACAGAGAGAGAGACAGAGAGAGAGGCACAGCGGGAGATAAATGAGAGGGAGACACATAGGTCAACTCTACTCATTTGGCCGCGAGGGGATGGGGTGGAATGTAAGGTCAAGACTCACACTAATCAGCTCATAACTGTCCCGAGACATGACAAGTGTCAAAAGGTTGTGCTGTGACACAAAACGTGTTGCGGGTATCTACAAGTTGCCAGGCAACCACGACGACGTTGAGGTTGAACGTGACCACAAGCGGAATCCGGGCGTTTTTTTTACCTGTTCAATAAGACAGTGTCTGAGATTCGATCGAGTTGTACAACGAGTAAACCACGCTTGGATTTGAATAGACATTAATAACAAGCTGCAAACAAATCACCCTTTGAAAACCCTTGATTGATACACAGACCTGTGTCTATATATACACAACACAACATGCAACCTAACAATTACAATGATTATCGCAAAACACTGTGACTCCTCTTGTGGCTCAGAACAAAGCAAAACATGACCGTCTTTAAAAAAGAAAGAGTAAGTGACATACTTAACAAAATCACCCAAAACTGAGGACAAAAATAGGTTTTCCTGTTCCCACATCCCAAATCAATGATAAAAAGTCCCATATTCCAAATGGTTGTATCATTGAAGTTGTATCCTTTAACTTTGTGAGTAAAAAAAAGAGAAAAAAAGCACAGCAGGAACACAGAACAATCCTGAATCAAAAAGTAATCTCTGAAAAACCAAAAGACTTCCTCAGAAGTTGTGCTCTCTTCTCCTCTTCAGAACATTGTATCCATTGAAACACAGAGACAAAAGTGAACCCGGGAGTCGGTGAGGGTAAAAGCAGCCGCATGACAATTCCATCAGTGGCTGTGGCTTCCCGGCTACAAAGACCTCCGTCACGCTCCCTCCAGGTTGTTTTCTGCCATCGGTTTTTGTACTCCCCTTCCTCTGGGGCGGGCGGGGGAGAAGATTTAGCTCCTAGCGCCGGTTCTAGCGTGGGTTCAGCGCTCAACGCTGCAGCTCTCTCCTGGTTCTCTCAAACCCGCGCGCGCGTGTGTGTGTGTGTGTGTGTGTGAGTTTGTGTGTTGCTCCGGGACAGACTGACAGTCAGGCAACGACCTCCCCCCTCCTCCTCTGCCTCGCCCCCTCTGCCTCCCCCCATCTCCCCGTTGGTGGGCTGCACGGGAGCAGTAGACAAAAGCCAGTGACGCCTCCCCCTGTGTTGCCACACCTAGCCTAGCTGTAGCCTGTAATCACTGTTTTAGCTTCTAGCTGCCGGTCAGAGCCAAGGTATACGGCCCCCATGGAGGACTCCTCTTACACTGGAAACACACACACACACACACACACACACACACACACAGATAGACACTCACATAGACACACATACACAACCACACACAGCGAGAGATAGACCCCTCCCCACACACACATGCACACAACCCCATATAGCCACACACACACACTTTTTTTTAACACACACACACACACACACACACACACACACAGATAGACCACTCCCCACACACACATGCACACAACCCCATATAGCCACACACACACACTTTTTTTTAACACACACACACACACACACAGAGACAAACATACACACACCCACCCCCCCCCCCCCCCACACACACACACACACACACACACACACACACAGATAGACCACTCCCCACACACACATGTACACAACCCCATACAGCCACACATACACTTCTTTAACACATACACACACACACACTGACACATGCACAAGACTGCCTGAACACGTTCAGAGGGCTAGGATGAATCAGGCTGTTATTTCTTACTGCTACCCTTTCATGTGTGTCTGCTTCATGGTTTACATGTGCGTGTGTGAATGTGTTTCTCTGTCCCTCTGTCTGCCTGTGATTGTGTGTGTGTCTAGCTCCCCGCCTGTTTGTGGTTTTGTGTGTGTGTGTGTGTGAGAGAGAGAGAGGTGAGATGGGGGAGGATGTATTCCTTGAATGCCTTCAGGCGTAAAGTGAAAGAAAATAGAAGGATGGTGTGTGTGTGTGTGTGTGTGTGAATTAGGTAAAGATTATTGATGAATTAGCCAAGCTCTCCCTGCCATCTCCACCTCTGCCTTCTGCTTCTCCACCTCTGACTTCTCCACCTCTGCCTCCCCCTCTCCTCTCTTCTCCTCCACCTCTGCCTGCTCCTCCTATGTCTCTGTGTCTACCTCAGCCGCCCAGAAATCCATGAGAATGAAGAGGAGGAGGAGGAGAAGAGAGGAGAGGGGGAGGAGAGGGGGAGGAGAAGAGGGGAGAGGGGGAGGAGGAGAAGAGAGGAGAGGGGGAGGAGAAGAGGGGAGAGGGGGAGGAGGAGAAGAGAGGAGAGGGGGAGGAGAAGAGAGGAGAGGGGGAGGAGGAGAAGAGGGGAGAGGAGGAGGAGAAGAGAGGAGAGGGGGAGGAGAAGAGAGGAGAGGGGGAGGAGAAGAGGGGAGAGGGGGAGGAGGAGAAGAGAGGAGAGGGGGAGGAGAAGAGGGGAGAGGGGGAGGGGAGATTTGGACTGGCTCTCTTCTTCACATGTGGCTGGAATTCCGATTATAAAAGGCAGAGGAATCCGTGCAGCAACCTCAATGGTAAACATTGGGGACAAAAGACGAAGCCAGAGCCCAGTAAACATTCCTCACTAGGAAAGAAACTTTTTTTTTTCCTTGAGCCATGGGAAAGTCTTATCCCTGGGATAAGTATCTGTGCCTAGAAAAGTGAACATTCTTTTAATCTCTTCAGCTATTTCTTTCACATCCTCACGTAGCCTCACAGATTAGTTTGAAGAGATCAACGCATAACGCATCCTGACGAGGGCGTCTCCCTGCTTTACCTCTCCGTTTCAAACCACCACGTGTGGAGCGAATTAGCATGTAGCTAATGCAGCAACAATACCCCTCCTCATGTCACAAATATTAATTATGTAAGCTAATGCAGTAACAATACACATTGTCCATGTCATTATGGGCCTTCTGGCCGTATATGAGCTATAGCCCTGCCCATTGTCGCCATACAATATTTATATAACTTTATAATAAAATCCAAAATACATAAACAAGCATGTGATGCTATAATGAGCAGAAGTACGAGGATGTTTTTTTTTATATAGTTTTGGCATACAAAACATACAAAATATGCAGCATTTGAGTAGCCGCTGGGTTACTGTGCTCTCTTGGCAGTTCAAGTTGAGCCTAATTATATCAACAATACGCTAAGATCACATATCACAGATGCACTCATTTTGGAAGTGAAAATGTGTTACTGATAATTGCGTATTGGAGAGTTATTTATGTTATATAACAACTAAGTGCTTGCCAGTGATAGCAACAACCACACGTAAAAAAAGATAGAAAAAGAAAATAAATAGCAATAATAGGCTTGTTCACAACACATTTTGGGGTCAGAGCTCAACTTTCTTGCTTCTCGTTCCTGCACCCACGGTACTGCGGCTGCATGGAGGCCACGAGCGCAATTCATTTTGATTGGCGTATTTGAACAAAATGTTTTTTACAACCTAACCCTAACCCTGTTCACTGTAGACTCCATTTCACCTCTGTAGTTTTGTAGTATACCGACTACTTTAGAGCTACTCTACTGCTCACGTGTCTGTTCCTGGCAGCAGAGCATAGTGGCCTAGGGTGTCCGTGCCTGGCAGCAGAGCATAGTGGGGTGTTCGACTCCCAGTCAAAAGGTTAGGTTCGGGTTCCATCCCAATTTTCTGCAGCCCTACCTCTAAGCATCCTTGAGCAAGATGCCCTAAACCCTGCCTTAATGACATCTGCATTCACTCAAGGTCACTTTAGAACAAAGCACCTAATAATAAATGATATGGTAAATATCCCCCCCCCCATCCCATCCACACCCAGCGAGACGTTTGTGTTTCTGGCCCCCGAATAAGAAACCATGCGGACAGTCTGAGCCCACTAATCCATTGGGGAGCTACTCCTCCCGTCCCGGGGTCTACCGTCTCACCGCCACCACCACCAACCCCAAAAACAGAAGAGAGAGAGACAAGACCCGCAGATGGGCTCCGGCGTGGAAACCCTATCGCTTCGCTGCTCCACCCCTGCATGGACTATTAGTCCTCAGGGCCACATTGAGTCGAGTGCACTTCCTGTCCTGCTCTGCGTTATATGAACCATCTGTTGTTGTCTATGGGATGTGTGGGGTTACCTCTCTCAAGGCCTCCTTTGGCTTCTTTAGTGGACTTGCTCTGATGGCGATTAACACAATTATGGTGCAAGGCTAGGAGTCTAAAAGTTATTCATTTAGAATTTCTGTTGGCGAAATATTAAAGGCCATATTAAAGGCTATGAAATGATAACTTAGAAAAGAAGAGGGAAAAAAAGAGAACAGTGAATTTAATGACGATGTATATAGACTCAACCAATGCATAAAAAACTTAAACTCTGATGATAACTGATGAATGGTTGTATTGAAGTTGAGGGGCCATTCAAAAGGGGTTGCGTTGGTTGGTAAAAGCCTCATGATGATGGAGAGGAAACATACAAAGTCACTGTGGTACGCTGCATCACTGTAACCCGTCACGTGAGGAGAGAGAAGAATTAATACATCAACAAATGCTGCTATAGGCAAAGAAGAGGTGTATAAAATGGTCTTCAAGTAAAATGTCAGTCAAAAAAGAATCCAATGTGAGCGAGCAGATAGGGTGAGAGAGGAAGAGTGGGGGGATAGAGCGAGGGAGGGAGAGAGTGGGAGAGAGAGAGAGAAAGCAAGCTTATTGAATCTAGTCTTAACCCACTTTCAGTTCCTTCTTTTACATTGCACCAAATATCAATACCCTTGTATTAAGGCTGAATAAAGTCTTTGCCTCTGACATTCACCACATAACACTGGTAATAGAAAAAGCTACCATCCTTAGCATGCAGTTTAGTTTCATGGTATTTTTAAAAAATGTGAGTTAGCAAACACAATTATTCAACTTTTCTCCCCTTTAACTTTTCATTTCAGATGTCTACATTTACATCCGTGTTTTGCCAAGACTAAAGTAAAGACCCAGGATATAAAATGGCTTGCTCAATTAACTGTGAACTCAACAAAAAGTGCAAATGAAAATATATCGTAGCCTGGGGAACAAAACCAGATGAGCACACTTGTGGATGTGCTCCTATTTGTGCCGATCTCAGAGGAAACTATTTCCATCTTTGTGAATCCCAGTCTACGTTTACTTGCAGGTTGAGACTGGATCGTAACAAGCACCCACGGAAAAAAGTAATATATATATATATATATATACTGTATATATATCATTTCTAATATGAAATAACATGAACTGCAACTGTTCCTTAGACAAAGAAAGCTTTGTGAAAAGCATATTTGGTCTTATAACTTGCATGGAGATATCCATGCGAGATTGGTTTGTGCAGATAGAGCGGTGACTCAGAATGCTGCTGAAATTCTGCTGACAAAAGCAACAGCACAACTCTGTGACTTGTTTTAATGTGCTTTTGAAGAAGTTTATGCCACCACCAGGTAAATACAATAAAAAAACGTTCCTCTTTACACCAGCCTTAGTCTTTAATAAAGCCTTTATGGTACAATGGAGACCTGCAAAGTCATCACTACGCGTGAAATCTGTTCTGTGCTAATTTTCAACACTCCCTTAATTCACAGAGGAATTAGATGTGGACATCACTGGGTCATCACTAGCCCTGAAACTGCATGCCAAATGGCTGTGTTTGCCATCAAATATTTACCAACTAAACATGGAGTGCAAAACAGTTCAAATACCTCTTTTAATAACTCTTTCTGGGTCCCTGCTGAATAGAAAAATACAAACAAATTACAATCACATTAATATTCTCTTCAATCATGAAAGGGCCATCTGGAGCAGAATGCGACTGTCCAAGTCTGTGCACAGCTCGGAGAGCCCGATCACGTGTACTTTCATACTAAATGGGTTGTGCACAGTTCTTGGGCCGATGACTGAGACTAATAAAGTGTCAATCAAGTCACAAGGTTACTAGCCCTTTGCCCATTTATAGTGCATGGTTGATTTAGTGATTAAAAGGCCATTCTCAGAAAAAGAATAGACAATTCAACACAGGCACTACTATACTTTTACTTTGAGAGTCACAAAGGAAAGAGTGCAGAACAATTTCAGAACTCCACCATTGAAGTATAGTGCTGTTTGAGCCAATTACGAGATAGAAGTGTAGCCCAGAACACAATAGCAGTAGCAGTAGCCGTAGTAGTACAGGTGATCAGAATGTGTGGAGCCATGTGTGCAGCATAGCATCCAGCACATTCTTTGTCAGCTTTAACACAATGATTGGATTGGTCACAACACATTTAAGCACATTCTTTTTTAGGAGACAATAACTTTGATGTTTTGTGCAATACTTACAAATGCAAAGAAAGTATCACCATTCAGGAGTATGCAGAGAATGTTTATCTGCTGATGTTTATTATTATGGCATATTATTATGCCGAGTCAAAGGGCTTTACAAGCCTACATTTCACTACAGAAAACAAACAAGAGGGCAACCCCAGAGATGAACGATATTTCACAGTATAGATATGGAATTAAACATTACTGGCCTTATATTGCAGTATGGTAATAATCTTATTCCAACTCACTCAGTGCTAGTCCATGTCTGTTTGTTTTTTTCCAACACATTTGTAATGAACTGGAAGCCAGTGCAAAGTTGCCATAACAGGAACCTTTTAGTTTGGATTCTGCACCAAGTGGAGGCTTTTAGTGGTCATCATTGGAGGCCAGAGAGCAGCACATTGCTCTACAGTCCACTAGCCCTGGTATAAATTACGGTCTCTGAATCGGTCATGGATGAAATCGGCTAAATTTCTAGCAGTATTGCAGCGATGGAAGAATGCAGAATGTTAACTGGAACAAGACAGTCAGGCGAATGCAGTAAAAACAAAAACAATAAAAAAAAGCAGCGATTGAATTAAAAGAAAAAGCGAGGACTTGCTACGAGTGTGAGGTTTGCCTCTCCCCCCCCCTCTCTCTTCTCTCCATCTTTTGTTCTCAGCGGCTCGTAGGCATAGCTACTTCATGCATGACTAGAATGTATTGATGAAAAGATGCAAATGCCCTGTGGGCTGGCTGCACAATCTGTGCTGCAATACGATCCAGGGTCTGACGTGATCCATAGAACTCTAGACAACACCAAGTCCCAGAGGTAATGGGCCTTTTGTGGTCGACCCGGGCCTTAACGTCCCGGCCCCACCCCCCCCGCACCCTTTCCAAAGTGTATGCCTAATATATGCATCGCACTTAAACTAGAAGGAATCTACAGCAGGTCAAAACCTTTGTCCGTTGATGTGTGTGTGGATTTGATTGATTTTTTTGTTTTTATGGACTACTATTACAGACTTATAGGCCAATCGCCGGTCTCAACTCTTCTTCGATTTGTTATGAGCAAATCCGGGCGAACGATAATGCTAAGAAAGGAATTATTTCATTAGAAAAGGACTTGTATCTTTACTGCACATCTATTTTATGCTGACGCATGTATCTCACCAGTATCGGTCTACATATCCTCATTTTATAGCTAATGTATCAAGTCATCAAATAAGTTCTGACCTCTTGCAATTTTGATTATTTCACTCGACTGATTGTAATTTTGAGTCTAATTAATGCTACATTATGGTGATTTGCAATTTATATAATAACAACAACAATTATGTTGGAATGCTGCCAGAGAGCATTATTACACTCGTTATGACAGCCAATCTGTAAAATAAAGATAATTAATCTGCATCTGTTATTTACATACACAAAAAAATATATATATGCAAGCGTTGTTCAGACTATGGACTATGTGTATAGACACAAGTCAATGCAATGCACACCAATATGCTTGGAATAAATAATAATATTTTATACTGAATTATGTTACAATTGTGTTCTGTGCCTATATATCAATTAAGGGAGACAAAGAATTCAAGCTTGTATTTTTTTTCCTGGTTGGTTAACCGTATGACCCTGGGGCACATGCTCCATCATAGACCACAGTGATTTGAAACATTTTGGTATGTCTGATCTTTTTTGAGCCCCTCTGCCATTCAGTTGTTAGTTTTTCATTTAGCCGTTACCATGAGAAAGTCATCATGTCCTTACCGCCTCGACACATTTTCAGTTGTGCTAAGAAAGACTGAGATAGTGCTGAGATAAAGATGCCATGTTCCCAGTGGATAAGCAAATACAAAAAGTAAAAATAAAACACTTGCATATTTAAATCAGAATTCATGGGCGATCAGCGATACTTTGGTCTGCAGAAAAACACTTTACATTTTTGTTAATTGGCACAATGAAAAAGAGACCTGGTTTTGGCTGGGGGATAAAAGGGGCTGCGATGATCAGTCTGTAGACACAGCACACTCCCTGCAGTGGGGAGGGGATGCTCTTAGTTTCCTCTGCCTCTGATCTTTGTTGCTCATGGCAACATATGTAATGTTCTGCCCCATCACTGCCCTTGCTTTTCTGGTACACATTTCATTATCTCCAGGTTGTCTCCATGTTTTTTCCTCCCATTTATATTTTATTTTACATTAGGGGAATGTGAAGCGGGATGCAATGCATGTGCTCCAAAGAATAATTTTGTTCACACCTAAATGATGCCCAGATCATTATTTCAATAGTTCACTGAGGCAGTGGGAGGTAAAATACATTGCTCAAAGGCACCATGACTAATGTTCTTAAAGGACACCACAGCATTCAACTTCGTTACGCAATAAGATTCCCCCGCCTGGTCTGGTGAATCAAAATGGCAAAATCCACTACAGTTCTGTGAATATCTTTTAACTATTGTATAGTACATTTTTTTTTGCTTTTCTCATTCATGTGAGTAAAGCATAGATGAAATAGTTCACCATCATTCACGTCGTATAAATGGAAAGACACATTAGTAATACGCAAAATGATGTGCAAATGAGAATTTCATCGAAGATGTTGCTGAGGAAGTAATGGTGGAAGAATTTTTTTTTACTGTAATGGTATCCTACATTGTTTGTACTTTTTGCCGTTTCACTGTTGATTTTTAATGACAATGACCTCCGACTCCGGCAAAAAGGCCACATGAATCTAGGGTGATTACTAGTGAATCTAGGTTACTAGTGAATCTAGGGTGATTACTAGTGCGGGTTAGGGTTAGGGTTAGGCGTGCCCCACGTTTGTTTGCCCTTTTATGTTTTCCCCTTAACTTGAAAGATGCAATCAACTGCAATTAAATTTGATGCGGCTGGCCTTTCAGATCGATTAAGCTCCAGCTCTCTCTTAGAACTCACCACACACTCCACACAGAACATACACCACGCTAGGCCCTGGTGCAGAACGTACACCACGCTAGGCCCTGGTGCAGAACGTACACCACGCTAGGCCCTGGTGCAGAACGTACACCACGCTAGGCCCTGGTGCAGAACGTACACCACGCTAGGCCCTGGTGCAGAACGTACACCACGCTAGGGTGTAAACCAAGTATCCACCCACATTAGTTTTGAACATTACTCTAAAACTTTCAGTTATAGTCTAGTACACCGTCATAATTGGTTCACGTTACTTTGCATTTAAGACTGCCGTTACCTTTAATCAGCGAGGCTGTCAGTGATGACGTACTCTTAAGGCGTTCTGTTGTTATTATGTCTTTTAGCCGTATACATCGGCACTTTTAGCAAGTAGCGGCTTCAGCTTTCTTCCTCTCAACTAAGATTATGTTTCTCGAGTGGTAATCCCCACACTGTATTACATTGTACCACTTTAAGAAACTGCAAGACTGACGGAGCTGTCTAGATTTGTTGTCAGTGGGAGCACTTTAAACTAACCAATAGCCTGTTAGCCTGCTATATGCTAATCGTAACCAAGTGCTTTCATAGCTGATATCATTAGTTAGTTGTAATAAAAGCCTTAGTAATATGTTTTATTTAATAATACTGGGGGCACATGATCATACATGCTTCACAGAGCCGGCACGTGACAAAACTCAGACAACGCTGGATTTGAACAGGTTTAGGTGTTTAAATATTTTAATATACCTTCGGAAAGGTAACGATTATCGGAAGCTTGAAATGTGAAAGTATGCATTGGGGCCAGCCCTCCTTTCCAATGCCCTCCTTATTTTTTACAGGTCACAGACCCCCCCCCACCACAGTTGTTCTTTTGCTATTGCAAACTTCCCATTCATGTACCCGTTATTCATAATAGCCTACTTTTTGATTGATTGTAAGAGCCATCCTTTAAAAGAATCTGTCATTGAAACTCACAAACCAGCACCTCTAAGGGAACAAAGAAAGAAAGTGACCCTGTGTTGTACTGTGCAAGTGATCAATAAAAAACACTTCGACATCCAAAAAACTGCACTTTAAATGTCCTTCCTTGTCTAGACTCGTGTGTGAAACACGTGCGATTATTCTTCAAAGGCTTCCCCTCCCCCCCTTTAAGTGTGACATTTAGAGGTACGGTGTCAATGAACAGCACCTTTGTGCTTTCGGAGAAGGGGAATCCGAAAGCTTTGTTTCAAACTCCTGCATATTACCGTCACTATTAATAACAAAGCTTTTGGTTGAGCAGTGTGAGTTACACGACTCCCTGCCAAATCACCATGACAACAAAGGGAAGCAGGGATGCTGGAAGTAAGCGCTGGCTTATACATGCAGTTAAAGTGGAGTTTAATAAGTGAAACTCCACTGCATCTATTTAGTTTGACCTATCTACACAAACAAACAGCATCTTTATTATATTATGTGGATGGACCGTAGACAGGTTAGACCCAGAGTCAGTACATAAAAAAATCTATTAAATGACTAGAATATAAATAAAGCAAACAAAATAAATTCCTCTTTTAATATGTTTCTGCGGTTTCAGTGTTTGCTTTGTCTGTATTGACATGCCATTACTGGAGATAACAGGATTTTACATGCACAAAAATAATCCAGTTATAGTAGTTGTATAGTATAGTAGTATATGAGAAAATGACAAAGTATGAAAGGTCACATAAACATGTTAGTGTGAGTCATCAGTGTGTAAATAAAGCAAATATTTACCAAAAAAACCTGAAAGAGGACAACTGTCTCATACTTTTTCCTTGCATGTGTCCAGAGCTGGAGCGTTGGCAACCAATTTTCTCCCAGAAGATTAAAAAGCCACAGAAAAAAAGCCTAACACAGATTTAAGTTTTCCCATTATTTCCTTAAGGAAGGAAATTCCCAGACCCTTGTCATACTGGTTATTCAAAGTATGTCAATTATAAACAGGCTCTTGGTTTGCTTCAAGAAAAAGAGGGGTTTCTCTGCCATTTACAAGGTTGTTGTAAAATACATTTTATCTTAATTACATTTGATTAAAAACATTTTCTAACTAAAAAACTTCCTAAACTGTAAGCAGGAATTTCTCACACAAAAGCTTCACAGGGTGTACTAACAAAGCGCAAAATAATAATTAAATGCAAAAGCAATAAGTTGTATTTTGACTGTAGAAGATTATTTTTAAATGAAAAAGTAACAAAATCTAAATTAGCTGTAGAACCTCATGAAGACAAGGTGAGATTTTAATAGTATTTTTGATTAATTTACTTTGCTTGTGTGCTGTCATGGATGGGTGCTGTTCTTGTCTTATTGCTATATGCACTCATTTTAAACTGTAACATGTAACTTCAATGATTGTTTGAACTATCAATGCCCATCAAGGGACTGGTGTTGGAAATTACCTTCGGCTATATACACGTGTACAGTACCTCGGACAATGCTTCTGCAACTGTCAATGTTTCTCTGTACTTGTCCCTTACAAATAAACTAATAAATAAATAATTTCGAGATATTTGAACATTAATTGCATGAACTCACCGGGTAAAATTCCTTGCGTTGCATTGTCATGGGGACAAGAATCAAGAGACTCAGGGGTCAGCACTGGCGGACGCTGTGCCACGCACAGCAGTCTCTACTCACCGACAAGCCTATCAGTGGAGAGTCAACAACGCCATCGGATCATCGCTTAAAATGTGAGTGAACCCCCCCGTTTCAGCTCGGAGGGGGGACGTGTTATCCCAATGGTTACGACCCACGGCAACTTTGTGATAGTTTTTTTGTTGTATACAAGCGTTATAATGAGTGATTGTTGTGTACTAAGACTAATACTGAGACTACTACTGAGACTACTACTGAGACTACTTCTGAGACTACTACTGAGACTAATACTGAGACTACTACTGAGAATACTTCTGAGACTACTACTGAGACTATTTCTGAGACTAATACTGAGACTACTACTGAGACTATTTCTGAGACTAATACTGAGACTAATACTGAGACTACTTCTGAGACTAATACTGAGACTAATACTGAGAATACTACTGAGACTATTACTGAGACTAATACTGAGACTACTACTGAGAATACTACTGAGACTACTTCTGCTGCGTGTCTTTCCCAACCTATGCGAGAGAGTACTCTGCAGTGCTTGCACTCC
>OOFB01010956.1:2148-13215 GCA_900323305.1 Trachyrincus murrayi | reverse complement strand
CACACACACACACACACACACACACACACACACACACACACACACACACACACACATCTATCCGTCTCTTTCTGTCTCTCTCTTCACCTCTGCGTGGGTGCTGACACACACACGCACACGCGCACACACACACACACACACACACACACAGTCCTCTCTCGTATGCTTTTATATGGCGTGGCTGAGTGGTTCAGGAGTTGTCCAGGGCAGAGTCTCGCTTTACTGTTGAAAAGCTTCACCGAAAGGGTAAACAGCATGTGCAATACCTAACCAAAAATCAAATTCCACCATGTTTGACGGATGACTCTTGGCTATAAATGCAGTTATGTGTAAGAGTATTTTTTTGTTTGTTGGAGAAATAGGCCAACATAAAATAAAACGAGTCATTCAAAAAGAGTGGTGGCCAAGCTGTGGATTTACACAGCTCTTAATAAGAGGAGAGGTCCGGTTCATGAATTAATACCCTCCAGGCCGCGTGTAGACCTGCCTTGTGCTGCTTGCACGGCAACTGTCTCCTCATCCTACCGATGACCCAAAACACCTGGCAGTCAACAACACTGGGCCTGCCGAAGGTCTCTCTCGTGTCGTCCACCTGTTGTCGCGGAGACAGGACCAGGGCAAGATGTTCTCTCCGATGACCTAAATCACACCCACCTGACACAGCTACACCAATGACATCACTGGTGCCACGGCAACCGCCCCAGAGAACATCCTCGCATAACCCTTCTGGATCACACGTCCCCCAGGATAGAACAACTCTAGACTGCCCCTGCAGACAGAGCACTATAGGAAATGAATAGCCATTGAACTATTAGCATCTTTAGCTAACTCATCACCTTCCATAGCTTTTCCATTGATTCAGCTCTGTGCGTATCACAGCTGATATATACTGTACATCTAGGATCTCATATATATAGTCAGGAATTGGGGAAGTTGTGCTGCTTGCTAAGTGGCTACTGTGCTGCAATAGGAATCGTAATCATAATTTGACTATAATTTGTTAGAAATGCCACAGCCATCCATCAGCTATTAGTGAGTGAAATGCTCTGTGAGAAAGTGAAGTGTGTGTGGTTGGTGGCTGGTTTAATCAGCCTCACCTGGCCCGGGTCAGACTGATTAGGCTCTGGGGCTGCTGGATGAGGCTGCACACCTGTGGGGCATTGTCCAATTAAGGCATGCAGGATAAACCAGCCATCACCACACACACTCAAGAAGAGGGCAGACATGTCAGCACTTACCGCCTGCATAAACTTACCAACTTGACAATAAACCGGTTTCTACATAACATCTACCCGTGTCCTGGTGGTCGGAGGAGCCCAGAAAAGCCACTTCAGTGGTGTGTGGCAAGGGTCAATTGCTACAGAGAACATCTGTTCTGGTTGACAGCGCCTGCCTCTGTATGAGACCATTTAGATTTTAGACCGCCCCCGGCTCATTTCTGACCAATCAGGGCATCTATTGATTGGTACTGGGAATCCGTCTGTGTGTGTGTGTGTGTGTGTGTGTGTGTGTGTGTTTTCTTCATGTCATCCCAATTATTTTCTCCTTCCATCTGTTTATCTTCCTTCACCTTGTCTTACTTATCTTTCTTACTTCTCTCCTCTCTTTTCGCCCCCTTGCCCCTCCTCCCCTCTCCTCTCCTCATCTCTCCTCTCCTCTCCTCCCTTCGCTTCTTTTCTCCTGCCCTCTCTTGAGGACGTGAGTAAAGCTGGGGTCGGTGTTTTTAGTCCACCGGTTTATTCAACTCCATGGACCCAATCTTTTACAAATAACCTTAGAAGGATATTTTACAAATAACCTTAGAAGGATACACGAGACACACTGTCAGAGTGCAAACTATTACATTCAACCTATTCATGCAACCTATTAAATATGAGCTGGCGATGATTCATTCATGAACGAAGGTAGGTGCTGCTGCTGACCCTCGAGGAAGTAGCTTGAGAGTGAAAAAATTGTGCATTTTGAACGTTTTCTTTCCTCTTTCCTCTTATCGTCATCTTATTAATATAATATTGAGTGCAGGGTGGCCGCTAGCCACTCAATAGATTACCATTGTTTTTGTTGGCTGGTGAGTGAAGCAAATCTACCAGCCACTTATTTTACCAGCATTTGGCCGGTGGCTGGTGCTAATTTTGTTCCCCTGGATGAGTGTGCGGTGGACGCCTCATTCATTCTGAACTCGTAGCTTGTGTGTGAGCCAGATTTAAAAGGGGCCATTGTCCCATAAACCTAAAACGGCAGCATTCTGAAACACGTTCTCAATCTCTTCAATAGCCTATTTGATTTGATACGAGTCTAACTGGCGGGATTGTGAATAGACATATGAGCAGTATTATGACCTCTTTCACCTACTGACTCGTGCCTCCGCTTCTGCCCTGGCTCTGGATCGCCTTGCGTTGCGTTCTTATGCACCACGCGGACCAATCGAGGTGCGTGTGATCACTGAATTCACTCGTAGTGTAGTTTGGTATCTGCAGCAGCATTAACGAATAGAAACTGAAAACTATATACTAATGAACTGTATATAGTTACTGTACTAGTTATACTCAGTACATCCTGAGTTTGGTCTTCTTCTCTTCTTCTGTGTTCTTCCTCTCTCTATTCCTCTCTTCCTGACATTATTTCTCTATCACTCTTTTCCCCTCACTGATAGCTGGCTAAACTCCACTCTCTGGTAGCCGTTCTCTAACTCTCGCCCATTGTCCACAGCTCTGTGTTGGATCCCCCCCAGACATACTCATCATTCAACCCTTCAGTCTACATGGTGAAATATTCATGCAGACCCTTGGGGTTGCCTCTCGATATCCCAGTGACATTATGGACCTAGCAGGTGGCCGAGCTACTTTTCATTAATTACCCAGGCAGATGTCAATCTGCACACGCGACACGCTTGTATGCACACACACACACACACACACACACACACACAAACACACAAACACACAAACACACACACACACACACACACACACACACACACACAACCCTAACCCTAACGCTTTCATATCTGAAGACACAAAATGCATCAGATGAGGGACAGTGGAAGACATAACTGAATACATGAATACAGCAACAGGAAGTGGTAAAATGGAAGAAATATCGGTCATTTTCTGTAGGAAGATGAGTTAAATGGGTGGTGGTAGTCTAGTGGGTAAGGAACAGTGCTTCCAGACGGAGCACTGGAGGGTCATGGGTTCGACCCCCGGGTCTGCCACCATTGTACCCCTGAGCAAGGTACTTAACCCTGAGTTGCTCCAGGGTAATGTCCCTGAAATAGTTAAGTACTTGTAAGTCGCTTTGGATAAAAGCATCTGCTAAATGTAAATGTAAAGCCAACAGTAAGTGTTTGTTTGGTTTTTGACAATGGCTGACTGACACATTTCCCAAAGTGCCTTTTGTTTATCGCATTCAGCTGCCTCTTCATCGCAAACATCAGGATGCTATAACGAGAAAGCATAACTAACATCCACTGGTTGCATGAGTCATTTAAATACCACGCAAAAACTGAAACAAGAGGAGGTACTATTTTAACATGTGTGTCAGTCTATATAAAGTTGTACATATTGGTTCAATGTGTACAACAATATGTTCAAAATCCTATGGTTTTGCCGGTCTCCACCGAGCAGTTTGTGAACGTTCTACTCTGCTCTGAGCTCAAGTCCCGTTCTTGAGCCGCGAGCTGTAACCATGGGGATAACACTCCCCCCCCCTCCTGCCTAGAACTCTCAGCCCAAAACGCTTTACTCTTTCATTTCATAGCGGTCGAAATGTAGCTGAAACAGGGGGTCCACTTACACTTTCAGATGAAATGTTTCTGTCACAAAACATTATTGTGTCGATGGAAGATGTTTCTGCAGCTGGGAAGATGTTCTCGGGAAGCACAGCGGAGAGAGCATGTGAGACAGAAATCTCATTATTCTAAGTCTTTACCACCTAACATTGGCCTTGTTATTTCACCATAAAACATGCACGTTAAATGACAGTGAGGAAGATTTGTATGTAAGGAAGCTACTGCATCTGTTTACTTTCTCAGCCTTGTCTTAACACATTACGCTCCCCCCATGCCCCTCCTTGTCAGCCATTACAAAGAAATCAAACAACTAACTGGCTGTGTTCTCAAACCACACCTTGCAAGTGACGCTGTATTAATATTGACACAGGGCTGTTGTGAGAGATGGTCAGGGTAAGACATGGGCCTGACATCACACACCTCCCACACAAATACATTCATTCATACTCTATGTATCTATCCATCCAGCCACCCTCTGTCTGTCTGTCTAATTACCCGTCTGTTTGTCTATATATCTTTTACATACAAAAACGTGCTCGTATGTATACGTACAACACTATGCTTGCCGCAACAGTTTCACAAATGCCTCCTTCACTTCATCTGCAATTGGCCTGCGTTGTCTTCCATTGTCATCCATTATCTTGTGAGACATCTTGATTTCTTGTTTGCCTTCACCAGAGTGCAGAAACCTCATGATGAATCACCGGTCTGATCGGCTTTACTGATTGGCCAGCCATTCTGTGGTTGATTGATTGGTTCCTCCAACTAGCAGTTGCCAGTCTCAGGGCCCTCTTTTTTTTAGTTTGTACCAAACCAAGTTGCTGCTACTGTCGCCAACACTCTCGCCATCACACGCTATGGTGCGATTCACTGCCATGCTAATATCACTGTATAAACCACATCTAGAGTACACTAGCGACCCGATAGGAGTGAACCTGTCACTTTATATTCTATTTATAGATGTGGTCTTTTCGTACTGGAGGGAGTCACTGGGATCATGATATAAGTATACTTGGTACCAGTTGGCTAGCCTAGCTCACTCATTATAATGCTATGGAGGCAAGGCACATGTGTCAATTCTGTGTGGTCTCCTGTCTCCCAGTGCACATACATAGTTAATGGGTTAATGGGTCACTCAACAGCGAGCTAAATTGCTATCTTTGATTTTTGCCTTATTTGCATGTCGTGTACATGGACATCTCACAAGCTGACTCGTGCTGATTTTGCGTTATTTAGCGCTAGTAGTCTCGAACACACTTTGTTGAGCTGTGCGATTGTTGTGGGATTTAGTACGCACTGTTTGAAATGTGATCTACTGTAAGTAATAATGTTTTGTTTTAATATTTTAATAGAATATAATTACTAGCTTTGTGTTCTGACTGTAGTGGCTATTCTGTTCTCTTAGACGAGGTCACACAGCATCTCTTTTTTTGGTAGCCTCTCCAATTTCACTCCAATACTTCTCAGTCACTTTGGTTGAAAGCGTCTGCTAAATGACTACATGTAAATGTAAACTGCTCATCGTTATGGTTTGGTATGAATAATCAGACCCTAAGTACAATCTAATACAATTGTACCTAATCTAATTGATCTAATTATGTAGCTAATCTAATCTATTATTATGTTATCTTTAGTTATCCCAGGCCATCGTATATCTTTTCCTTCAGAGATGAATGATGAACAGGAGGTGCTGAGGCAGTGATTTAGAATGAATGAAGCCTGAAGCACATGGCCGTGTCGGGACAGACGCAAAATAATGTTTTTTTTCCTCCAAAATAGACTTAAGTCCTATACAAAACGAGCGAGAAAATACAGCCCTGCTACATTCACGCTCCATGTGCTTTGCTCTGTCAAAACATGATGATTCTAGCTCTTATTTGGGTCGGGCTACAAATATGCAGAATAGGTCCTCTGGAAGTAAAAAAAAGAACAAAAGATCCATTACTTTAAAGTGGAATAAGATGTACTTATCCATTCTACAGCTCAGCTCCTCGTGTCTGTGTTAACGTCTCAAAGATCAATACAGAGCAGATTCCTGGGACTTTTTTTTGTGTTGGAAAGGAGGATATTTGCGTTCAGTCCATGGGGGGTTAAGATGAAGGTCGGTCAGTGCAGGGAGTTCCAGGCTGGGGGAGCAGACCGATAGCGAGGAGAGGGATACACGCCGTGATGATATAGGTCTGTGTCAAATGGATGACAAGGGGAAAGTACGGCAACAAAAGAGGAACTAGAAACGGATAAAGGCGGAAAAACAGATGAGAATGGATACAAGACAAATTGGGAACGAAAAAAAAGGGCAGAGTATAGCGCAGTCACGGCAGGGTGTTTCAAATTAAATGTGCTATATAAATAAAGCCTGACTTGACTCTTTATCAAGGCTGCACACATTTGACTACTGCTGAACGTAGTGAGAGCAGAGTTCTCTTTTTACAGTCAACATTACAGGAGGAACTTCTTTAGCTAAGTAGGATGAATTAGTATGGATGTTATCATCTTAGAAAGTAGATGCACACACGCACACACATGCACACACACACACACACACACACACACACAACACACAGACTATTTGCATATATCTATCCCATATCTCTCATATCTCATATATCCCGGGATGAAGTAGTCATTCAAGAGTTTGTTGAATGCTCCTCTGATCCAAGGCTGTCAAAGTAATGGCCCTCTCCTGGGCGCGGTGCATTCGAACATGGGCGTGGTGCATGACACGTAACCGACAGCTTGCATCCTGCTGCCTCAACTCTGGCGGGAGGTGAATACCGCAGTTATGTTGCTCTGCCATGAAGTATACAGAAGAATTGAAGCGTTGCTTCCTTCCTGAGCCAAGAGGCAAGGTTAATTGTGCCATGTCAAAGGAGACAGGCGGAGAGACAGAGAGAGGTAGAGGTAGAGAGAGCGGTAGAGAGAGAAAGAGCGAGACAGGTTGAGAGAGAGAGAGGGACAGGTTAAGAGAGAGAGACAGGTTGAGAGAGAGAAGGACAGGTTAAGAGAGAGAGACAGGTTGAGAGAGAGGGGGACAGGTTAAGAGAGAGAGACAGGTTGAGAGAGAGGGGACAAGTTAAGAGAGAGAGAGACAGGTTGAGAGAGAGGGGGACAGGTTAAGAGAGAGAGAGAGTGAGAGAGAGAGAAACAGGTTGAGAGAGAGAGACAGGTTAAGAGAGAGAGAGAGAGAGAGAGAGAGGGTTGAGAGAGAGACAGACAGGTTAAAAGAGAGAGAGAGAGACAGGTTGAGAGAGGGGGACAGGTTAAGAGAGAAAGAGAGAGAGACAGGTTGAGAGAGACAGGTTAAGAGAGAGAGAGAGAGAGAGACAGGTTGAGGGAGCGGGGGACAGGTTAAGAGAGAGAGAGAGACACTGTTGTCTGTTTAATTCCAATCTGTTTGGTTGTATTTAGTTCATTAGGAAACCTTGTCTAAGCACCAATCTTCTGCATGCGTCTCTGTCTCTTATTGCTACTATTAAACTGCACTATTCACACTCCCTTCACGTTCACACACACAGGCAGCAAAACACACGCAAACACACAAGGTAGACTGGAACATTGTGTACATTGTGTAAATTAACGGTGCCCAATGTCATATGTTCATGTGGTTCCCTGGGTACATACAAAAGACCGTTAAATACAATCAGTAGTGCGTACATCCAATCGAATGTGAAAACAATCCACCAGAGGCTTCTAGAATAGAGAGGCCACGGAAGTGTGGTGAATGCAATAGTAACCTTACAAAGGGGAATGTTGTTTTCGATGGAGGAGGGTGAAGGTGTAAAGGTCGTTGCCTCGGCAACAGGAACACAGCACAGTTTGTTTCCTGTTTTATAGCCACTATAATAACTATTGTGCCTGTGATGTGTTAATAGATTCACCAGGAAATTGTGCATATCAAGTGTAGTATATAAGACTGGCCTTAATATTTAGTTTTACTCATGACTTTGGGAATAGCTTTCTTAAGCCTTATGAATGTAATATGAGATGGAAAAACGTGTTTTTCTTGCTATGTTTCTTGAGTGTCACTGCACTAGTTTACAGCCAAACGGGCTGTTTCAATGCCACTGATATTCAATGTTGCTATCGTCAAAAACACCAAAATGTGTTGCTGTTGTTTGAACATTATTATGTGAAAATGATAGTTTTCAGAACAGAAAGCGCGGAAGAACCGCCAACGTCACACTCCATGTGCTTTGCTCTGTTAAAACATTATGATTCTAGCCAATGTGCCAAACAGTTGATCGTAGTAACAGACAGTGGATGCATGATACTTGAAATATGAAACAGGAGAAAAGGGAATGTGTCTTCTTAGGTCATGCGTCCTACAATATCCTACAGCATCTCTGAATACACAAAAAAAAAACACTATAGGATTCAGTCCACAACAATGTGGCCATTCACTGAGAACACAGCTTAAAATAGTCAACCCCCATTAGAATGTGGACTAGTTGAAAGGTGTTTTAATGCAACGTAACATTATGTTTCCGCCCTGTAGTTTTGAACGAGTCACCCAAAATGTTCCTACTCGTTTCATTTTATTTTTTTACTTCAAACGCGAAAGACATCGCTTTGATAGCAGATTCAGTCACACTGCATCCCTGCCTATCTGTCCAATTTGTGATAGAAAGATTAATCGGTTGCAACTTGCCCTGCGGTGCTACAGAGCTTGCCAATACGAGACGACACTCGGGGAGGCTTTTAATAGGCATTTGGTAGCTTTCCTATTGATAGTTGTCCAGGGCTCTTGCCGATTTCAAACCAAATGAAGCCAACATGCAGCATGTGTACTGCGGTAAGACATACATCCAGCCCAAGATGGAGGCTCTGAGAGGGGTGGCCAGGCAGTATTGACATTTCTCCAATATCAGTAATGATCACTTTTATGATCTCTGATTGTGGCAGATAATCACCAGGAGTCTTGGCCAATCACAAACTAGTTAAACATCCCCTGCTTATCGTTTTCTCTAACAATCGATCTATTGCACGTGCAGCTAGTGCACTGTGCTGTGTATTATCTATTACTATTTACATTCAGACCATATAGGTGTTGCATGGTGTGTGTATATATATATATATATATATGATTAAAGAAATATAGTTTAAGAGCTAATAAACTTCTTATTTATACATTTCGTATTTAATATCCTTTATCTAACGTTGAAAGTCTTTGCTGTGTTTACATTTGAAGGTTTCACTTAGCATTGAGCCTGCACTTGTGTTTCCCATTCACATTTAGTTAATACATTTTGTTTTAAGAATACACAGGGGCTGAAAGTTCAGAGGAAAAAACAAATAAGGAAGAGAGAAAGTAAGAAAAGAAAGCAAACACTGAATCTCTCGGATGCTCTAATGCAAATCACAATGAAGTCCCCATAGGGGCAATTATCTTGCCACACCGAAGACGGAATAATCGTGTTTAAAAATATCCTCATTCCCTCTCTTTCTTCCCTTCTTTCTCGTATTGGTTTCTTTCTTTCCTTCTCCCTTTCTTTCCCTCGTTCCTTCTCCTCTCCCTCTCCCTCCTCCTCAAGGGTCTCTCTGCCTTCTCCTCTCCCTCTCCCTCCTCCTCAAGGGTCTCTCTGCCTTCTCCTCTCCCTCTCCCTCCTCCTCAAGGGTCTCTCTGCCTTCTCCTCTCCCTACCCCTCCTCCTCAAGGGTCTCTCTGCCTTCTCCTCTCCCTCCTCCTCAAGGGTCTCTCTGCCTTCTCCTCTCCCTACCCCTCCTCCTCAAGGGTCTCTCTGCCTTCTCCTCTCCCTCTCCCTCCTCCTCAAGGGTCTCTCTGCCTTCTCCTCTCCCTCTCCCTCCTCCTCAAGGGTCTCTCTGCCTTCTCCTCTCCCTACCCCTCCTCCTCAAGGGTCTCTCTGCCTTCTCCTCTCCCTCTCCCTCCTCCTCAAGGGGTCTCTCGTTCCTTCTCCTCCTCTTGCCTGGTAGGGGGTCCAGAGAATTATTGTTGGATAACTTCATCATTCATGCCATTTAGAAAGTAGCCATAGTAGGGCAAAAAGGTACGATGGCAAACAAACACAAACAAACAGATTTAAATCAAAGCCAGTGCACACACACACACACACACACACACACACACACACACACACACACCAAACCACACACACACACACGCAGGTTTGCAGTGAGCAAACCTCGCTCTTCATAAGCCCTCCAAAATGAAACCATGTCAACCTAATTTAAGAAATCAATATTTCATCTTGGGAGACCTCAAACCATCTATTATCCATAGCCGTCAGGCATATGAGGAGGATGAATATCTTTGTTCAAGAATTGCAAACCTTTACATTTAAACCTGCAACAATTAGCTGTCCAATGCTGTCCCAACGTATTTCAGAGGGCTAAACTATGGAGAGAGATTTGTCTCATAATTATTAATACTAATAGGAGTCAACTTGTGTCTTGTGAAAGTTAACTTGTGTCTTGTAAAAGTTAACTTGTGTCTTGTAAATTGACATTTGAATGAATGTGCAATGATTTGTACAAATGCACACATATTTATGAATCAGAGTTTTACATTTTGCACAAATACCTAAACATTTTTTATATTTTTTTCCTATGTTCATATGTATTAGTTGCAATAAGACAGTCTCAAATCTAAAATTGGCTTGCGAACTGTTAAATCTGCATTTGTGGATTTGTGACACGCGTGTATTCATTGACGTAGTTTTGTTTTCTCAATTTCACGGTGTTTTGGATGTGTGAATCACTACCGCTATCACTATTAGTTTACTACTCCAGCAAATAACGCTAGCTAAACTGCCCGGTACACAGTTAAGCAATATTACACGAGAGGGTATGCTTTAATAATAATAATAATAATACCTCAGATTTATATAGCGCTTTACCAGGTGCTCAAAGACGCTTTACATATGAAATAAGAAAAAAACTAAACAAAGCAAGAACAGAACAAACTATGAGTCGAAAGCAAGGGTGAAAAGGTGGGTTTTGAGGGCTGTTTTAAAATATGACAGGGTGTTGGCGGAGCGAATGTGGCTGGGGAGGGCATTCCAGAGGGAGGGGGCAGCTGCGGCAAAGGCCCTGTCGCCCCAGGTCCGGAGCTTGGTCCTGGTGGGCTTTAAGAGGTTGGCATCGGCAGACCTGAGGCGACGGGCAGGGGTATGGCGGTGGAGGAGGTCAGACAGGTAGGGGGGGGCCAGGTTGTTGAGGGCTTTGAAGGTGATGAGAAGTATTTTGAAGTGTATCCTGTATTTGATCGGGAGCCAGTGGAGGTCATGGAGGACAGGGGTGATGTGGTCAGAACGGCGGGTG
>OOFB01010953.1:269-17505 GCA_900323305.1 Trachyrincus murrayi | reverse complement strand
GTTTGTGTGACATCTCTCTTTCTCTCTCTCTCTCTCTCTCTCTCTCTCTCCACCTCTCCCTCTCTCCCCCTCTCCCCCTGTGTGGCAGGACTCCCTGCTGAAGCGCCGGGACTTCCAGCAGTGTCTGGCGTGCGCCGAGCTGGCGCTCAGCGAGGCCCTGCAGCAGCTGGCGGCCGTCGACACCTCGCCGCCCGCCAAGGAGGAGTGGCTCGGCGTCATCACGCAGCTGCTGGGCGCCATCGAGGTCTGCTTCGCCGAGGAGGCCGCGCTCCTGGCCAACGTGCCGCGCTTCTCCAGCATGGCGCGCCTGGCCAACAACCTCATCCAGGTCAGGACCTCCCCTGTCACCACGCCAACGGCTCTCCTCGATGCATGTTTCCACCTATAACCAGGCGAACAAACCGATGTCTGTTTTGCAGCTCATCGACCTCAGCATGAACATCCCAGAGGACCCCAAGGAGCCCTTCTTCTCCTCCGTGCTGCCCTGGATCATCCTGCACCGTGTCATCAAGCACGAGGAGGCCGCCTTCCACTGCATGCTGAGGCAGCACGTGTCCCTGGGGGACGACGAAGGTCCGTCTCTGTCTCTCTGTGTGTCTCTTCGTCTCTCGGTGGTCCGGTGGGTAACCTGGTTGCTCCCTCTGTTCTCTCTCCCCGCCAGACGACGTGGACACGCCCATGCTGCCGTCTTCGCTGATGCTGCTCAGCACGGCACACGAGTACCTGGGCCGCCGCGCCTGCTGCTGCAGCTCAGACGGCACGCTGCTGAAGTTCTTTGTGAGTTCAAAGCCTGAGTTAATGAATGAGTTAATGAATGAGTTAATGAATGAGTTAATGAATGAGTTAATGAATGAATGAGGCCATGGTGGGTCAGGTGTAAATGGAGCTGTAAAACTTTCAGAGCTTTCAGCCCATGTTTTCTTTCTGCTGGTTTAAAAGGAGTGATCCACTGGGTTTGGATGTTAATGTGCATGGGACGGATGTAGGACAGCATCTTTGCTCTAGATTCCACAAGAAATCTTTAATAATACTGCTGCAAAGAGTTGTTAGTATCTACCAAGTAATAAAATGTGTAGTTGGATCACTGAGCTGCATCGACCGAAAGCTTCTTGTGCGTTTGATCCAGGTTAGCGTTCTGGAGAAAGAGCTTGCAGTATCGTCCAGTGACGACTCCCATCCCTACAAGGAGGAGCTGGAGATGGCCATGGAGCAGTGCTTCTTCTGCCTCTACGGTTACCCCAGCAAGAAGAGCAAGGCCCGCTACCTGGAGGACCACTCCTCTCCACAGGTGCTCACTCACTCACTCACTCTCACACACACACACACACACACACACACACACACACACACACTCACTCACATCACTCACACTCCAGAACACTCACTCACTCCAGAACTCACTCACGCACACACACTCACTCACTCCAGAACTCACTCACACACTCACTCACTCACTCCAGAACACTCTAACCCTAACTCCCGAACAGACACCCATGCGTTTGCTCCAGTCAACCTTGCCAGAGTGTTCTTTTGGCTGTAACGTTTGTAGACAATTAACTTAATGTAGTGTTTTCTTTCTGCTGCAACCGTTGCTGCATTCCAACATACTGTCAGTTAGGTTATGCTGATTTGTTAATCAGAAGGCTCCGTTTAAAACATTGTAAGTCAGCCAACAAAGTAATTAAGAAACCAAAGCAAACTCCATCAAGGTCTCCTGGTGTCTAATATTTACATAATAGGAATCAGTTTGGCCACTAGATGGCAGCCACACCCAAGCATTGTTCATGAACTGTAGCTGCTGGCATATCATGAAATTGCTAAAGGGAATTTAGTTATTTTTCAAACATACAATAAAAAACGTAATTCAGTTCATGGAGCCATTTTAAAGCGTGTGCACCCATCCGTGCGAGGGCTAAAACGTGCACGAGTGTGAGGACACCCCTAACCCAGCTCCGCCTATTTCCGTGTCGGCCCATGATAGCGCATAGTGTGGTGTGCTTAAATATTCTTTTTATTTATTTTCCTTTCTTTGCGAGCGGTGTGCTGTAATATTTCATTTGATTTGCTCTTTCATTTGCTCTTTATTTGCTTGGGTCATTTTTTCCATTTTGAGAATACACATTGTGACAGAATACACACATGACATTAACCTTTTTAATTGTATAATCATTCTGAAAGAACGGATAATAACGAGTAGAGTTGAGAACTCTACTCTGTGCGTATGGCACACTTATTGTGTTTAGTTTTATATTATAGGCTATCGTCTAAGAGACATTTCATGTATTTGGGTTGTTTTGAGACAGACGGAAGACACAATTATGCCCGCGATGATGAATTCAGTTCAATATTCCCCCTTTTTTGCTTCCTAATCTCAACAGCTCACCAAGAGCCGATTTATTACAGATTAGTCTTGTTTACACATTGGATAATGTTTCACACATATTTCCCCGAGTGCCACACGATATCCTTGATGTTAGGAAAAAAACGCTGAATCAACGTTGAATATCAGTGTGAAATATTGTCTTTAGAACAAGACTAATCTAAAAGAAATCTGTCCTTTTTCAACAAGCTATTTTGTTTGGCAAGTGAATATTTAACCTTTGTAATTATATAGTTATAGGAACGAACGAATAACAGCGAATCAAGCTGTGGAGAACTCCATAGTCTCAGACACGAGCGCTCAGTTGGCCTGTTGTCTTTAGTGTTAGGCCTCGTATATATTGTACAATTTGAGAGACATATCCGTTTGAGAGACATTTGATATATTTGGTATACTTAATATATTGTATATAATGTATACAGACAGAACACACAGTTATATTTCACATTGGTGCTATCACGGCTGATCTGCGAACGCTTCTATCTGGCGAAGCCGGGCGGTGGACCTCGGTTTCTTGCGCGGCTGGGCGCTCGCGTCCCACGAGTCGTTTTCACCTGGTTGGCGTGGATCCATTTTAAAGCGTATGATCTGAAGGTCAGCCCTACGCACGTGGCTGCAAGACGGGCGATTCTGGCCAGCGCTCTCTGCGCTTAGCGCTGGGCTAATGGCTTCTGACGCGTTCCCTCTGGGTGATATTAACGATGGCTCCGCCCCCAGGTGGAGCTGCTGTGGAGCAACGCTCTCTTCATGTTCCAGTACTTTAAGCCCAAGACGCTTCCCGAGTTCGACAGCTACAAGACCAGCACCGTGTCCGCGGAGCTGGCCAACCTGCTGCGCCGATTCTCTGGCATTGCGCCGCCCAGCGACACGCCCACCCTCACCATGGACGAGGTGGCGGCCTACATCGAGGGCACCGCCACGAAGGTGAGGCCACGCGGCGGGCGGCGAGGGGCCACGGGTCACGCATACTTAATGAGTCGATGGTGCAGATTACAGCGTGTTGTATTTCCTTCGGTTGGGAGTTCTAAGATGCTGAGGATCGCTGAATTCACGGTCTTCTGTGTTGTATAATTGAGCCCAAAACCTATTGATCGCAACAGTATGGATATTTGTGTATTCTCTCGCTTGGATAACTTAATAGTGCACTCTTGTGTTTATTCTCTGGGTCCCCAGACCACACTTTGCGAACCTCACCTCCTTTAGTATCTATATGAATTAATTGCAATATTTATGTTATCTTGCTTGCCGTTCATTTGATCGATTGTGATTGTTTTGCCTGCAAGGCTCCGTGTCTTCCTGAGGGCGGGGCCCCGGCTCCTCCGATCATCAATGAGATCTTCTACCTGCTGGCCGACTATCACTTCAAGAACAAGGAGCAGTCGAAGGCCATCAAGTTCTACATGCATGACATCTGCGTGTGCCCCAGCAGGTTGGCAGTGGTTCATCCTCACGTCCTCCGACTATGTGTCTTAATACTTAAGTTAAGTTAAACCTGCAGAACTTGATCTGCCTCCGCCAGTACTTTGTTCTAACTGAATATGTTATCTAAAAATGTATGCCTAACACATCAATAGTTTCAGGAGTCTCATAGCATTCACTTTTAAATAATATAACTATCAAATATCATAGCACTTTTATATATAACTCGTACTATACTAGCGAACCCGACTCATGAGCCTCCTAAAAAGCAAGTCAGCCACAGCGTTCGTCTCCTCGTCCGACTCAGCGGCGTTCCTCGTAGTATCCGAGGGGAACGCCCAGGAAAGCCCTGGTTTCACTCGTTTCCTGCCTGTCCCGTTGGCCCCGCGAAGGTTCGACTCGTGGGCCGGCATGGCTCTGGCACGGGCCAGCCGCATCCAGGAGAAGCTCAACTCCAACGAGCTGAAGAGCGACGGGCCCGTGTGGAAGCACTCGCAGGCGGTGCTCGGCTGCTTCCGCCGGGCCCTGGAGATCGACGGCTCCAACCTGTCGCTGTGGATCGAGTACGGGACCATCTCCTACGCGCTGCACTCCTTCGCCTCGCGCCAGCTCAAGCAGTGGCGTGCCGAGCTGCCGCAGGAGGTGGTGAAGCAGGTGAGTCCACTCATGCAGCGCCCGGCCGTAGGACCGCTCGCTATAAAGCCGTCAATTATTCAGTTTTTGTCATGTTTGTTTTATTTCGATGGATTCCAGTCGTGGAATACGTTTTTCGGTGTGGCGTTGTCAATCGTCTGCTATCGATTGACCACCAAATAGTTTGAGAACGAAACCTATTGAGAGAAACGGCATCGTGGGCGTATTCTCTTATCTCAGTTGGATGAGAAATGCGGGGGGAAGTCGTTTGATGGCTCCAGTGTCTTTAACTCGAGTAGTTTGGTGTCTGGTCAACTGAACAGATGTCACGCCACGCTTGTCGCTTCAGGCTGCGCCCCGTCTGGGAAGGCTGTCCAGTAGCAGCACATTGATTTGATGCCTTGAGTTTGATGGCTCACTTCTGTGCCTGTGTGTGTGCGTGTGTGTGTGTGCGTGTGCGTCCGTGTGTGCGTGCGTGCGTGTGCATGCATGCATGCATGTAGATGGAGGAGCGGAAGGACTCCATGCTGGCCACGGCTCTCCAGTGTTTCCAGGGGGCGTCCCGATGCGACGGAGACAGTGACGAGGAGGAGTGGCTTATTCACTACATGCTGGGCAAGATGGCGGAGAAGCGCAAGCAGCCCCCTAAAGAGTACCTGCAGCTCTACAAGAAGGTACGCAGGCGTGGCTCACGTTCAGCTGATGGTTGTTCTATGAGGAGGTAGCTGTTGACAGCCTTTCTCAGCATTGCTGCACAAAGATGCCGACGTCGAAACCTAACTTTTGGCAAGTTTTGACTTTATGAACCTAACGTTTCATCAGCACAAGGACAGCTCAGCAATGCGTTCGGCCGACTGAAATTCATGAATTACATTTGGTTGACCGCAGCCATGTGTTCAGTAGTTAAGATCGAGATATGTATAATATCTTTCTCCTGCCGCCGGTTGGATAACCCACCTACAAAGGAAAATACTGATCACTGACCTCCGACTGACCCCACCCCCGCGGGCTGCTCCTCGTGACTAAACAATAGATGGAGTTAGTCATGGATCAGCCGGGCAGGAGACGTAATTACAAGGAGGGAGCCAGCAGCCACGCTGCTAGGGCTGCCGAGATTTGTCGATATTTGATATTTTTAATCGCTGCGTCGTTAGTTTTTTATTTTATTATAATTTTTTTGTATTTCTAAAACGCAATTCGTTGGAATGAATCTGAATCCGTATGAATTGTATGCGTTTTTGGATGAAAATTTATCGTTTGGATTAATCTGTAAAATAATCGATAGATTAATCGATGGAAAAATAATCGCTAGTGGCAGCCCCACTGCACACTCCTAAGATCTTTTCTATTTGGGACCGGATAATTATGATGATGATGATGATGATGATGATAATGATGCATGTCATTTGGATTTGCAGGCAGCGCATTATTTACACGAGGAGGCCGCTAGGTACCCGCGCAAAATCCACTACCACAACCCTCCTGACCTGGCCATGGAAGCCCTGGAGGTAACGTTCACATGCATGCCTACCTCTGCATTAACATGCAATATATTTATGTGTGTGCTCATCTTTCTCTCCCCTATCATCTCAATGTCTCTGTCTCTCTCTCTCTCCCTTCTCCCCCAATGTCTCTGTCTCTCTCCCTTCTCATCCCTCAATGTCTCTCTGTCTCTCTCCCTCCTCATCCCCCAATGTCTCTCTGTCTCTCTCCCTCCTCATCATCCAATGTCTCTCTGTCTCTCTCCCTCCTCATCCCCCAATGTCTCTCTGTCTCTCTCCCTCCTCATCATCCAATGTCTCTCTGTCTCTCTCCCTCCTCATCCCCCAATGTCTCTCTGTCTCTCTCCCTCCTCATCATCCAATGTCTCTCTGTCTCTCTCCCTCCTCCTCCCCCAATGTCTCTTTGCCAGCTGTACTTCCGTATGAGTGCGACCATCCTGAAGCTGCTGGAGGCTGGTGCTGCAGACCTGGACCACCAGCTGTTCTTCAGCGTGCTGGTGGAGGGAGCCATGGGGCCCTTCGCCAGGGGGGAGGAGAAGAGCATGCCCAGCATGCCGAGGACCAATGAGAAGTGAGCCGGTGCACCGTGACAGGAACATGGGCCAATCATAGCTTCTTGATATGGAAATGAAAAATGCTGATTATCCCTCCCTCCCTCCCTCCCTCCCAGTAATGTTTGTGTGTGTGTGTGTGTGTGTGTGTTATTGTGTCATCACGTCTTCAGGGAGAAGCCCCTCTCCGCCATGGACGACGACTCCCGCTGCTCGTCCATGATGGGCGGCGCCCCCACCGCCCCGGGCGCGTCCTTGCCCTCGCGTGCCGTCCCAGGTCTGACATCACCTCCTTATACGGCCACACCGGTCGACCACGATTACGCCAAGCGTAAGAGTGTCCGGCGGCAGGAGCAGCAGGGGCAGGAGGGGCAGGAGGAGCAGCAGCGGCGGCGGCAGCAGCAGGCTGATGGTACAGTCCCAGACTTAGACGCTGGCGGGGGTCAGAGCCCCTGGGTGCTCCTGGACGGGCCACTGGGGGGGGTCAGAGCCTCTGGGTGCTCCTGGACAGGCCACTGGGGGGTGAGCCCACGAGGCTTAATCGCTGTGCTTTATGGGCTCTGGGTTTCAGTAATGATTATTATGATGATGATGATGATGATAATAAGGATGATAATGATCCATGATACACCCCACCCCCACCCCCCCCCCCCACCACCCTGTAAATGCACACGCTGGGTGATTGTTATTTGGTGAAGTGGGCAATATGGCTACTGAATTATTTGTTTATGTAGTCTTGTGTGTTTTTGTTTCTCTTCCTTTTTCAATCGCCGTGATGTCATTCTCTTCCCTTTTGGATGACATAAGTGTGTACTTGTTTAGTTTACTTGGTATTTATTGCTAAACGTGTCACAGTGCGGCGCAATTGCTATCGGCTTTACGGTGAAAAGCTTTCTGCTCCATCATTTCCTGACGTTAAAGCAATGTTTTTATCGCCCCAAACTTGACCAAGAAACATACAACAATCAGTGTCAGTTTCTTTTGACATGGAATTATCCAAACATGATTTTATCAGGGATGCAAACAACTCGCTTTTATGACCTCACTTTGGGTGAGCTATGTTTTGGGACCATTCGTCCGTCAGGGGAAGACGCTAGGCTAATATATGGCTAAGAATAGGCTGATGAATGAAAGATAATTTGTTATCGGCGTGTAGGTTATGGATCTAAAGACGTGATAACCCTGTTGATTGGTCATCCCAGCCCACAGTCCCCTCTTAACAGAGGAGAGGACACACAACTGTTTTTAAATCTAATCATGTGTAGGCTATATCCAAATGTATATAAACTAAAGTTTGTTAGAAATGGGACCGGGTCATTACAGTAAGGCTCGGCAATAATAAGGAATAACTACACTACACACAAACTGAAATGAAGAAAACTCTGCTTAACGATGCTCCATGTCAACGAATGAATAGAAAACAGTTTCTAAACGACTAGCCTTGTGTATAACTATGAGTAGAGTTGGGTACACGGCCCACCGTCTCATAATCCTCCCATGGTTATGATGCTGCCTATCATAATCCTCCCATGGTTATGGTGCTGCCTATCATAATCCTCCCATGGTTATGATGTTACCTAGAGACTGTTGCCATACCACATGTGTTTGCATCCCTGGTTTATATACACTGTATTTATTATTGTGGGACCTATTTAATCATCCATGTCAATTTTAAATGATCTGAGTCTGAGTCTAACAAGTATAACAACATCAACATAATAAGATGTGGTCTTATGCCCTCAGTTAATGAATCATATTGTTGAGTGATGACAAATGAGTTAGATATTTTTCAAAGCCATTCAATCAGAAATACCATGGAGAAATTCTCCATCTCATCATCGTTTCCATCCACCTTTTCCCCCAAATCATGATGATGATGATGATGCCAATTGTGTGATTCTGCAGCCATATTGTCCCATGTGGCCAGTTTTTGTCACCCTTTTCAGATTCCTTCCTACCTACCTACCTACCTGCCTACCTGCCTGCCTGCTACCTCTCTGCCTGCTTGCTTCTACCACCTGCTTTGCCGTGTTTAAATGTATATTTATGCATATGCATGTAGATCTAATGAGGTGAAGGTGGCTCGCCGTGAGACAAAATGACTTGCGGTCCACTAAACAGTGTGGTGTTCACTTCTTTGGGTTTGGTGTTTGCCTAAACTGGCAAAGCTTGGACTTTGGTTCTACTGTGGTGTTAAATTGTTCAGGTTTTGTGTTCTAATAATGTTGTGTTTCATGTGAAAGCCATGTCAGGAAGGATGTGTCTGAGCTGTGGCACACGTGTCTAATGACTCTAGGCAGAGAACATACAACCATGACGGGTCTGTACCCTTCTGGGTCTTAAACCCTTTTTGGATTTTCACATATTGGAGTTTGCTTGCAGAAGAGATGTGAGGCCTGATTCAGACTCAAAACACAACCACCAATTGTGATTTTAAAAAGACTACAAAGGGATATTACAAGGAAGTCCAGTTAGTATTTTTGGATTCAATTATTGACAGTCTACCTCTATGTATTTATTGAAACGGCAGTGAGATGGTATTGCTCATGTGGATGGAAATGGCCCGCACTGTTGCTTAAATGTAGACGTAGCATTTGGTACCTCATCAAATAGTTTTTATTCAGTTTATCCTTTTCCTCTGTAGACACATTTACACATTATTAACAAAACTAGAACAAGCATCAAATATGGAGTATCCCTCTTGTTAGCCGTCTTAAATATGAATCCAGTTATCCACGCATCAGAACACGCTTATTACCTCAACATGTTGAGGTAATACTTGAGGAAACTTAAGGAACTATTTGGGTGTGAAATGAAATGCAAATTCCCAAACGATGCGTATAGCCTTCTGTCAGTGTGCACTTGAGCGGGCCTGCTTTGAGTCTGGATCAGAGTCTGGGGAGGGGGAGTCATTTCAAAGGGAAGTGATATACACTCCCATGCAGTATACACCCCCACCCCTTGATTCCATTTTAAAATATCTCCTACAGCCTCCTCTGACCATGATTACTGCCTGCCCAGACCTTCAATGTGCCTGGCTTCCCTGAATGGTACTTCTGCCGATACCCACCAGACTATAATCACTGTCTGTTGTTATTAAACACAGTTGCTTATGAATAATAATATTAAAAAAACATCCTATGTGTTATTTATCAAAAGGAAAACAAAACTCCCTTGGGGACGTTACAGTTCCTGCTGTAATAACTCCTGTTGTGTATATTTGTTTTACCTGTGCGTACAATTACATGTAGTCATAACCCATTTTCTACTCGCTTGTTTAAACTCGTAGGTATTAACTAATTACAATGCGATACCAAGGAAAAGGTACCTGGAGTGCATTCGTCTTCGAGATTGCAAATGGGTTTTGCACCTCCTGCTAATTCTGTTATGTAAACTCCCCTGCCAAGGGCTTTTCTCGCTGAAGCTACACAATGTGGCAATTAGGAGGAATGCTGGCATTTCAGTTTGGCGTCCTTGCAAAAAAACACCTTTGCTTCATTAGAGGAATGGAGTCTTAGGATTAGTCATGTGAAGAATGATGGCGTGTGTGTCTATTCTTAAGGCAGCACCAATAGTATTTTTGTAAATTTATAACAAAAAGAAAAAAGTATTAACTTTTCTTTGGGGTTTTGTAGCACACGCCTATTAATTGGCGCTTTACAAATGGGCTGCACAGCATTTAACTAAATGTATGTGTGCGTCTCTTTTGTTGTTGTTTTTTTGCTAAACTAATCGCATTTGGCTGCTGAAAGCATCGTTACGGGGAAAACAACAAAATACAAAATCAAGTCTGTCCATTTTTTGACTTGAGTCATAATAACTTGAAGCTGAAGGTGCTATGTTGGCGTTTCTATTCCAAACGTCCTGTAGTGTCGGGTCAGGCGTCAGGCCACGTGACTTTCATTGTCTTGTGTGTGTTTCCGTGTTGCCCTCTCCCTCGCCTCTGGCAGAGCGCAGCCAGGACAGTGAGCTGGTGATGCTGTCCGACTCCAACTCCACCCAGGATGCCTTCACAGACCCCGCCAGCTCCCAGGACAGCAGCCTCAAGATGACCTCTGGGAAGGTCAGCTCATCCTCGTCGGAGAACACCACGCCCATGAAGGAGACGCAGGCCGCGGCGGAGGACACGGGTACGCTAGCCTGGCGGCACTGACCGCTCGATGCTGAGGTTTAGCTTGAAGGCCGACTTTACTTCTAAACCAGACCCTTTTTTTTTTTTTGCTGTACATTTACTCCATAGTTCCAACCATGTATTTCGTTTTTAATGGTGTCTTTAAAACTCTGTTTTAAAGACACCATCAACTCCTTAAACCTTGATGTTGTCTCTACATCAGCTCCCCACGGAGAGAAGGCCCTGGTCGACGGACTCGCCGGTGTCCTGCAGGAGAACGGGGTTATCCAGGACGCGGTGGACCCCGTTTCCGTTAACCTGCCCGCCGACGCTGCAGCCCCTGAAACCCCGGGCGCCAAACCCCCCCACGCAGAGCCCTGTGCTCACCCTCACCCCGCGCCCGTCCCCGTCACCCCGCCCAAGCCGGCCCTACCCCAGCCGACCGCCCCGCAAACCCCGGCCGGCGAGGGCAAGAAGAAGCCGGACCCCCCTCCTCCCGAGGCGGTGGAGCTCCCCAAGGCCCTGCCGGCCGAGCGCGAGGACCAGCGCCGCATGCTGGTGGACCTGTGTGTCCGCGCTCTCTTCCTCTGCTTGGGCCGCTTCCCGCAGCACTACAAGAGCCTGTACCGCCTGGCCTACTTCTACTCCAACAGCAAGACCCAGCAGGTAGGCTCCCACCGCCTCCCCCACCTGCCTCCCCCACCTGCCTCCCCCGCTCATTCTTAATGAGCTATTTCTTTTATTTAGATTCGCTGTTCACAAAGAGACGAGTGAAATAATTGCTAAAACATTTGTACTTTGGAGAAGCTGGACTGGGGTGTTTTGCCCTGACTTCACTGACGGAGCTCGTCTATCTCACCTGCTTCCATTGGTTTTGGCTCGGTCAAACGCTAACTCGGTCGATTTGACCGCTGGGCAGGTGGAGAAACGAGTGGCGCGGTGCTTCTCGTTTGACTAAATAACCTTATTCCCCAAATGTCTTGAGTATTCGTTGAATGCTGTTCTCGATGACTTCTGCCATTACTGTCCATGTGCAGCAGACTCCCCTCAAAACCCACAGAATCCCACCTCAGCTGTAAGGCTCATCCCCACGGCTTCTTTATGGGTTGGTGTCAGGGAAAAATTCAAATGAAGAACTTCCTGCCGGGCCTATAGATTCTCTGCAGATTTACAGGAAGTGCTGAAACAGCGTGTGTGTGTGCGTGCGTGTGTGTGGGCGGTAGCGCAGTGTGCTCTCTCAGCCAGCTTGGCACAGGGGAGGCTGTATGGAGCTTTTGCTGTGCCATCCTCCTGTCCTGTGTTATTGCAGCTCCTTGTTTCTTATGTCATTAATTGTTATTCATTTTTGAGAAAAAACGTTTGTGTGTTTTGTTAGGTGTGCATAACGGACCTTAATCCACCCGGCCTGAATTTGGTCACCAGATTGTGGCTATTGCGCTATTGGCGGCTATAAGACTAGTGTTGGTCATGCTGAAAGAGACACTGTACACATTTAGCATCGGTAGCTCATCGTTACATTTCAGAAACAACTCGCCCTCTACAGTTTCCTCAAAACCACATAAGAAGACCAAAGCTGGTCGTAATCATTGATTGATTTGATATTGATTTTGATTTGACCATCACTCTCAAATGTCACTTCTGCGTTGCCTTGGCTACCCGTGTACTGTACAACGAGCGATCTCCAAGCGGGTTTGATTCCATTACAATTTTAGGCCCACAGGAAATGCTCTTGGTTCCATTACAGGAATGGTAGGCCTGCAGGAAATGGCCTTGTTTATCTTGATTACATGTTATCAGGATACATTCTATATTCATATTGGAATTGTGTGGAATTGTATTGGAATCTTTTGCATCTTAGTGAAGACTGCATTGACAACAAACCACTTTTAACAAACATGCAGAGTCACTAATGCTAATTTGAAGAAGTGTGAAACTACTGAATAAGCGATATGCTCAGCACCCTGATGAAATATACCTTGTGATGCTATCCATAGTCATATTTACTGTCGAGTCAGTTGACTAAAGGCGTCTGCTAAAACGACAAAGCGACTTGCGGTGAATTCAGAGGCATGTCCTTAAGGAGCAGGCAAGGGGGTCCCAGCCTCTGAAACGTGAGGCTGTGAGTCGAAAACACCCTCGCCACTACTACACAATCTACCGCCTTGTTGAGTCGTCGTCAACAACAACAGATACTCACAGATGCTCCATCCAGAACTCCCTTGGTTTCGGTCTTGCTCAACCGTGACCTTTTAAACTCTTCCGGCAGCATTCCGCAGAACAATAACGTTCAGCTGCAAGCTGTCTTCTCGCTCCTGCAGCCTCTAAAATAAACTGTTGATATTTGGCGGGGCCTGCCCCCGGGTTTATGACTTCTTTTTCTCCTGTCGCCAGGATGAAAGTAAATGCGACGTCCCCCACCACCGGCGTGCGGTGGGGGGGGGGTCACCCTCACTTGATTGATGCTTTTAACCCCCCCCCCCCCACCTACGTTAAAAGCCTTTTGGACCTTTTTCATTTAATTCTCCACCTTTTTTTTTATTGACTGGGGCCTGTGTGGGGTAGTAAGCACAGAGCCTTTAATCTGTTATTATTATCCTCCAAACGGGCTTGTGTAGGTAGGGGCGCGTTGGCAGGCCGGCTCCAGGTTAGACACTCACGCGTGTGAGTCATACTGATGTGAGTCATGCCTGCATGTTCCTGCTTTCAAATCAGGAACATGTTTTTGTTGTTGTGTTTGATTGTTCTTTTTTTTCCTTGTGCTTTTGTCCATTTCTTTCTGGCTGCGGTGTGCACATTATGCGCTCGGAGTGTGACAGTATGTGATTTTTCAGTTTTTCTGTTGAGGAAGTAGCGAAATGCCGCTCTGTTTTCATCATCACCCATGTCTAAATCTATTATTTTTATAGAATATATATATATATATATATATTGTGTGCGTGCATGTATATGTATCCATCTTCTTTCTCTTCTCTTTCTTCTCCACAGAATCTACAGTGGGCCCGAGATGTGTTGCTAGGAAGCTGTGTCCCATGGCAACAGCTGAAGCACATGCCAGCACAAGGACTTTTCTGCGAGAGGAACAAGACCAACCTGTTTAATGTAAGGCAGTGTGGCCGTTTACTGCAGTCTGCACTTCTATACCTGTCACTCACTGGTTCCCTTCTATACCCGTCACTCACTGGTTCCCTTCTATACCCGTCACTCACTGGTTCCCTTTTCAATCATTTCATGTTTCGTTCAGCTCCTGGTAATAGCTAGACATGTATGAACCACTAAACTACAAGCTAAGACAAACTGCCCATAAGAGAACTGGTCTGTCTTGGCTTTGCTGTTCCATTAACAAACATTAATATTGCAAGGTTGGTGCAGATCCTGTGTTTGTTTTAATGTGTTCATCTGTGCATTGTGAAGTGTGAATTGTTCAGCGCACCCACAAAGAGTTTATTCCATTTTTTTCCTTTTTTATTTTTATTTTGGCTATTCACCAAAATCTATTTAATGCACTCAAATTAGCATTAATTGTGTCTCTCGACACAAAGCCTGTTTGCTGAATAGGCACACATGAGGGGGCATTGTTCTCTTGTCTGGCTCGTCTTCCGGAGGGTTCCATCCAAGGAAATGACACGTTGATGCGGCGTGCATTTCGTGTGACATTTATCTGCTTTCATATTCACTTGAATGGCGTCCACACGGAGGCAGATATCAGGCAGATACGTGGGCCACGGCCACCGCATGGAGATGAAGGCGTGTGAATTATCTGTCCTCTCACCTTTTGTTCTGGCCCGGCATCTTGATTTCTGGTCGCAGTACGGGGGCGCTGTGGACGTAAGGTGAGGGCGCCCAAAAAGCTTGTGGCTACAGGCTGTGGATTTGGTGTGGTGGTGGTGGTAAGGGGGAGGGGGGGGAGTTGGCAGAGCTGTAGCCCCCACTGCGCTCACAGAGCCCCCTTCTGGAGCCAAACCTGCTGCCTCCGTACACCAACTGTTGGAGCTTTAGTGTCTCCTTCCTCCGCCCTCCCTTCCTAGCAGTGGCACTCCCGGTCCTCCCCCCCCTCCCCCGAGTATTTATAAACCAGGCCTCGGTTAGATTGCGCTGCTGGTGCATCCAGTTTATTTGCGACAACCCAAGAAGAGCAGATAGGGGATTTTAACTTTACACTCTGGCCAATCAACTGCTGCTCGTCGAGAGGAAAGTTTGTTCCCGGGGAAAAACGGGACATACACACATATGCATATCTATCGATCTATCTATGCATGTCGAAGCCGGTTACCGGGCCACACCTACTGTTCACCAGGCTGCCCCGTGGCCCGCTGAGCAGCACAGGGTCCCATCAAGCGAGCGGATCGCTGTCAGAACCGTCAGCTCGGTACGGGGAGCTCGGCATGGGACAGGAAGACCTTGGATCCTGAACGGTTGTGGCACAACTTCTTTGTGGCAGGTGCAGCTGCCATATGTAGTTTCCCCCCCCCCATGCCCTACTTCTGGCTGGTTCATACAAACCCAGCCAGCATAAAGTAACCCATATAGTAGAGCCGCCGAACGATCAAGTTCAGTTGGAGCCACGCTGCATTATTAATGCCGTCTGCTTCCCGTGATGGGGCTTCATTTTGAGGGCAAGTCAACACAGTTTTTCTGGTCATCAACTTTCAACCGCTAGGTTAGCGCCAACGAGCCTTCATCGCAGTGCTCGAAAACAATCCTTTCAACTGAATCCGCTGCTTTGAGTTGGGTCCAGGGGTGGATGGGTAGTCCGGGCTTTTGGTCTCACTGCTGATGTACTATGAGCTCCAGGACTTATCATGGCAGGAAAGAAAAATCAACGGTGTTCAGCTTTTTGACCGTCTGGCTGCGTATGAGTACTGTTTCCTTATCCTGCAGTCACCTTGTGCTTGCCGAGGCATGATGTTGACACACACACACACACACACACACACACACACACACACACACACACACACACACAGAGTCCCTAACTCATGCATACCTTTCGTTTCTCTGCTAAGGAAAGAAAATGTATAACCTTGTTGCTGTGTCTCAAATCAGACTGTCTGATTGTACGCTTCCACTTTGTATAGGGTTTCCCTGTCTACTATATATAGGGTTTCCCTGTCTACTATGTGTAGGGTTCTCCTGTCTGTGTAGGGTTCTCCTGTCTACTATGTGTAGGGTTTCCCTGTCTACTATGTGTAGGGTTCTCCTGTCTGTGTAGGGTTCTCCTGTCTACTATGTGTAGGGTTTCCCTGTCTACTATGTGTAGGGTTTCCCTGTCTACTATGTGTAGGGTTCTCCTGTCTACTATGTGTAGGGTTTCCCTGTCTACTATGTGTAGGGTTCTCCTGTCTACTATGTGTAGGGTTCTCCTGTCTGTGTAGGGTTTCCCTGTCTACTATGTGTAGGGTTCTCCTGTCTGTGTAACAAAAAAAAAAAAAACTGGAACACATAAATAATTATTATTATTATTATTATTATTCATAATAATAATAATAATAACTAGAAATACAATCGGTATCCACAGATACTCTGTGAACACCTAATAATAATTGCAAAAAGGGAAGAATAATAGTAAAATATGTTTTCCCAAACAAATAGCGTCAGTGTTCTGGTTGAGTTCACAGTGAGCAGAGCGCTCGCAGCCCGGAGGCGCTCGGTGTTGTTGGAGGCGGGGCTCTGTTCAGCTCGGTGTTGTTGGAGGCGGGGCTCTGTTCAGCTCGGTGTTGTTGGGCGGAGCGGAGTAGCGGAGGCGGGGCTCTGTTCAGCGGAGCGTGGGGGTGGAGCTCCGAGCCAGATGAGTACATGTGTAGAGTACAAGAAGTTTGGTGTGCTTGGTTTGCATCCCGGAGGCAAACTCCTGCCTGCAACATGTCCCTCCTCGCTGTCGCCATCCGGTAGGTTCTCCCATGTTCTGAGTTCTTACTTTTTGTTTTTCTTCACTGCAAAGCAAGCAAGAAAAACAACTTGATTTAGTTTGGTCAGTGAGTTGTTGTGATCAGCTAGAGAGGGAGGGAGGGAGGGAGGTAGAGAGACATGAGGAGCGAGCCATGGCAGGACGTATGGGCTGTCACACCACTAGCTGTGGGCTGTTGCTTGCAGGAATTTTGGTTTGGTGAATCATTTTGGTTGCGTGTGTGCAGCACTATCTCGCCAGGCAACACCCTTCTTTTTCCTTTTGTTTCCTCCTCCTCCTCCTCCTCCTTCTTCTTTTCTCCTTTCCCTTTTTTGCTGTTCTTTTTCCTGCTCACGGGGGCGTGTACATATAAATGCCCTCCCCGTGTTTACTCGGTGTTGCCGATGCTCTCTTTAACTCTGTAGCCGCTTGTTTTAACCGTTCGGTTTTGTATTCTCCCACCTCAACGCCTCCCCCCCTCCCCCCTCCCTCCTCTCATCACCCTCTCTACTCCTCTCTTTTCCCTCCCTCTCTTCCTCTCCAACTCCTGTGTTTGGGTGCGTGGGTGTGCTCTCAACAGGCGGGACTTATCCCACCGTGTTCCCTGATTGGCTAGCCAAGCCCTGGCGGGGGATTGGCTCTGCTTGTGGTGTGTGTGTGTGTGTGTGTGTGTGTGTGTGTGTGTGTGTGTGTGTGGTGGGTGGTGTGGTGTGTGTGTGTGTGTGTGTGTGTGTGTGTGAACAGGGCAGGGTAGTG
>OOFB01010950.1:5747-19046 GCA_900323305.1 Trachyrincus murrayi | reverse complement strand
ACCTGAGGTTGGCAGCCTGGCAGAGGTCGGATGGCGCCGACGTCATGATCTCGGCGGTCAGACTCTCGGCGTAGCTGGCCCCGTCATGGCCGATGCCGCTGTCGGCGTTGAGGCTGGTGTTGCTCAGCTCGCGCTTGGCCGTCTCCATGGCGACGGAGACCATCTCCTCGGCAAACGCCACGCGGAGGTCCGGGTCGATCTGGATCTTGGGGATCTCCAGAGAAGAGAGCTGCTCCGCTCCGCCCTCGTACTCCTGCCCCCTCTTGGGTCTCATCCTGGGGCCCGCCTGCCGACAGCGGTGGTGGTGCACTCTGGGCTTGGCGCAGTGGGGGCAGGCTTGCACCTGGCAGTAGAGGCAGGTCGTGTCCCCCAGTGCGGCTCCCTCAGACAGCCTGTCCGTGTGGGCGTGTCTGTCGTGAGCCTGGGGCCTCGGGGGCTCCCGGCTCACGTGGCCAGCAGTAGACAGACCCATCTCCAGAGTGTCCTCTACTATCTTCCTGGCATAGTGCTCTATGACCTGCATCACCCCACTGCCGCAGCCTCCCTCACTCAGGCTGCCCGTGCTGTGGTATTGCCTGTCCTTACATTCCTTGGCCAGCAGGGGGCAGGAGAAGGCACCTCGGATCAGATTCTCTGCCATATCTTCCAGTTTGGATTCCCTGTAGAGGCACGAGTCTGTGAGAGACTTGGGCAGGAGTGCGGGTGGCAGGCACAGCTTCCGCGTCACGTCACAGGTGATGCTGTACGCTAAGGATTCCGCAAAGCTGACCAAATCTGTGTACTCTCGCTGACGCTGTTCCTCAGAGTCCCTGGGGCAGGTGCACATGCTGCTCTCTAAGGCCCCAGCCTCGTCCCCCGGTGGGAATGCTTCATCGCCGGCTGCCTTCCAATCCTCCGGTAGGGACCTGGAAGAGTGGAGATTAGCGGTGGACGACTTCTGCTTCATCTTGCGGGCAGCGTGGGTCAGGCCCTGCTTGATGGAGCGGTAAGCCAAGCGGCTGGCGTACTGGTCCAGCACCAGCTCCCTGCTGCCTCCCTCCTTCTTCAGCACCCTGATGAGGTAGCCGGCATACTCGTCAGTCACGCTCTCACAGCTAGGGTACTGAGATGACAGGCCTGGGCTGGAGGTCGTGGTGGAGATGGGATGGTGGGGGCCGGAAGCCATTGGATGGTGTTGGTAGTGGTGGTGGTGATACTCAGGGACCGGTCTGTCCAGGCTTCTCCTGTGCAGAGCTCTGTGATGGGGACACTGCTGTCCTGAGTTTGCCATCCGCTTCACGTCACCGATGACCTCCCCCGCCACCTCACCGGCGTAAACCCACAGCGAGTTCAGGGTCTCTTCAGAGAACTGAGCCACGCTGTCTCTCCTCGCCTCTCCTCCTGGGTTCCTTGACCCATCCTCCTCCTCCTCCTCCTCCTTCTCCTTCTCTGCCTTCTCAGCCCCAATCAGGGTGTCCATCTCCGTTGCCATGGATACGATGTGACAGGCCAGCCGCTCGGCATAGTGGAAGGCTTCCTTGTTTGACATCCTGCGCGCAGTGGCCCTGGAGGTGCCTCCGATCGCAGAGCCTCCGGGGGCGCCACCAGCCCCGCCTTCGCCGTGTTCTTCTTGCTCTTCCTCATCCTCTTCCTCTTCCTCCTGCCCGTGTCCCTCTGCCTCCTCCGACAACGACCGCATCAGCTTCACCATGAACTCCGCTTTGTCCGCCTCGGGGCTCGGCTCCGTTGGTCCGGGGCCGGGCTCTGGCTGGTAGTGAGGGGTAGGTGGTGGGGTCGCTGGGGAGAACTCCTTGGCCAGCTTGCCTTTTAACTTTTTTGAAAACTGTCTGATCTGCTTCTCCTTCGATACCTCGCTGGGCTGCTGGGGGCTGGAGGGAGGAGTGCCCGGTGTTCTGGTGGACTTCTGACCACAGCTGGGGGCTGACTCATCCCTGGGGATGGAGATCTTCCTCAGGACGCCCGTCCTGGCTCCAGGCAAATCTAAAGAGTCCATGGTCACAGGAAGCGTCTCCCCTGTCCCACCACTAGTGCTAGGGATACTACACTCCCCACTGCCTCTGCTTTGACATTTCGACTGAGACGGCTCAATGTGTGTTCCTGCCGTCTGGTCGGGGGGGCTGCTCTTACCCACACCCCCACAGTCTTTACCGTCGTACCTGAAGCTCTCCCGGCCACCTCCCTGCACCGGCGGTGAGTCGGGAACTTCGTCACTGACCGAGCCAGGCCTAGAAGATGAGCCTCTCCTGCTCCCTATAGTCTTGGTGAAAAACTCTGCGCAGTCACCAAAACTCTTCTTCATCTTGGTAGCGGTCATAAGCTCACACGCCTCACTGACTATCATGTCCACCATGTTGCCAGAGAAGTGGTGGAAAGGGGACTTTCCTTCAGAGGCATCTCCCCGGGGACAGTGTGTGTGGGGTCCTTCGGGGTACTGCTCAGTCTGTGTGGCGGCGGTGGTATCTGAGGAGGCTGTAGTCACTGTGGTCCTCTTGGGGCTGGTCTGTGAAGTGTGGGCCAGTGCTGACTTATACTGACAGGTCTCTTCAGAAGGCTGGGAATGGGAAAGGGAAAGGGCTTGGCCTGCCTGTGGCACAGGAATGCAGCTGGCCATGCCCGACACTGTGAACAGCGCTTTCTTCACCGTGCAGACCCCGTTACCCCCCGAGGGGCCAGGGCTCCCGTCGGTGGCTGGGTCGGCATGGCACACCTGCATACCGGTGAAGGTACTGCAGGTGTGCGTGCTGGTGTCCTCGGAGCTGACGTAGCAGACGTTGTCCAGAGACACACTGATGGCCGCCTGGCTGGTGAAGGCCACGTCAGCCTGGGAGAGTTCGATGAAGGCCTCCTGTATGACCGACTCAGACAGGTCTGAAGCATAGGATGACACCACCTCCTCTTCTTCATCGTCGTCGTCCTCAGCTTCCTCTCTCCCTTGGCCGAAGGACCAGTCACTCGGGGTGAGAGGGGTCGACGGGTGGGAGAACTGACACACCTCCATTATGCCCTCAAACACCAGTTCCTCGGCCAGGTCTGCAGCAAACTGTGACACTGTGCTGTGGAAGATCTGCTTTTTGACCGTCAGGAACTCCTTGAGCGCACCGGACACGGCCTCGCCGACCAGGAAGCCCGCCAGGCCACTGATGGCCCGCTCCTTCAGCACGTAGGCGCGGCGCATGCCAATCTCGTGGAAGGCCATCTGGAACACGGAGGAGGTGAGCCTGGCAGCCAAGTGGCAGAGCGTGGTGGTGCACTGAGACACGCCCTTCTGGAGGTCACGTAGGGCGCTGCCCAGGCTCATCTCCACAAGGTCTGTGGCGAATCTCTGGATGCCATCCTTCAGGGACTGGGGCCTCTGCTGCAGCTTGTCCACCGTCACGGCCTCCTGGATCTCAGAGAGCTTCATCAGGTGGCCCGAGGGGTTCTGGAACTCCTTGTGACAGACGCAGCTCAGGTTTTTGTTGTCCGATATGTCGACCGGAGACTGGTAGCCACACACCGAGCCCAGGATCTCTCTCGACAGACTACTGGCAAAGTCTGAGTAGGTCTTATAGAGCGAGCAAAGGTCCTGGGGCTTGCGTAGCTCTGAGATGTCTCCCTCTGATTTCCAGAAATACTCAAGTGGTCCTCCGGAGTCCCCCAGAGGACTGAAGGCCGAGGAGCTGACAGGGCTAAAGAGCGGACCCCCGTTCTCCTCACATGATGTCCGCACAGGACGGGGGGAGTCAGGCACCTCAGAGTTTGGGGAGTAGGGGGACCCAGGTTTTAGAGGTGTAGGCTTTTTCACATTGGCAGGAAGGGGGGGCTGGTCAAAGCGCTGCAGGTTCCTACCCTTGGTGGAGCAGCCTCGAGACACGTATTTGGAGCCACCGACGCTGGTCTCAGACGGCTTCTTCTTCTGGCCCTGGTTGGAGCTGTTCACAAGGTCCAGCGGCAGGGTGAGGGTGCAGCTGTCAGAGCTCAGCTCATCTAGGTCGTCAAACTGGTCAAAACTGTCGAAGAACTCACTGACTTCGGAGTCCGAGTCATCCACGGGCTCCCTGGGCCCCCCGGGCACCTGGGGAATGTCCAACTTGGCCAGCAGACTCTTTTGGTAGCCCACCTCATCCAGGAAGATGATGGGGCTGGGACTGGAGCCGTCCGAGTCGTCCGATTCGCTGAAGTGGGTGGAGGTGGCTGGGAGACGGGTTCCGGGGTTGTAGTGGGTCCACTGGGATTCGGTGGCAGACGGCCTCTGCACAGTGATGGACACCTCTGGCCCGGACTTGTGTTTGGTGGTGGGCCGCTTGGCGGAGGAGCCGATGATCACACGCGAACCCGTAAGGTCTTTTCTTCTCTTGTGGGCCGGAACCGTCTGGGACGCTACGTCACGCTTTGTGCCATGGTGATACGGAGCTGCTGCAACTGCAGAAACAGATACAATGCGAAGAAAATTTTAATCCGATACAATACATTTATCAATATTATATGGGTAATATACGGATACATTTAAATGTACACATTTGTTTATTGAATAGTGAAAAAGACTAGATCACACACACACACTTCTTTTTAATTAATAAAAATTACATTAAAATCAAATGCTCCTACTTTGACTGAAACATTAATAATGACAACTTACAAATGTAATTGTTAAGTCCTAGCAAGAACATTTTAGAGGAACATAGATGCTGAACTGCCACTCTACTAAATGCCCCTTATACGTTAAAAAACCTACAGGAGGTCTCTCTGGTGTCCTCTTCCTCGAGATGCTCCAGCGCGGTCACAAAGTCGTCCTCGATCGACGAGACGGACTGGTTGGTGTCGTCTTCCTCGGCCTGGTTGGACTCCGTCGTGCCCTTGTGGAGGGCCTGCAGTTCCAGGGCATAGCGGATCCCTGCCGCGTAGCGTCCCAGCAGGCCCAGAAGGGAGGCCATGCTGGCCTGAGGACACGGCCCGGAGTTGGGACTGTGCCTCAACACGCACACCACCCTCAGCCAGCACTGAGGAGAGCGGGAGAGAGAATAAGAGAGACAGACAGAGAGGAAAACAAACGTTAGGCGCTTAATCGTTCTGCCAGAGGACAGTCGGCTAAAGCGTGCAGAGCACAAAGCGAAAACATGGCAGTATTTGGAACTAACCGCCAGACAGATTGTCAATGAATCCCCCTCCCCGAGCACCGCGGGACCATACGAACCGTCTCGAGTGCCGTCTGATTTGGTTTCACAAACTGACACACACGGGTTCCCATGGGGGACCCCTAACCTCCCTCCTGTCCTACAGCCAGGGGATGGAAAGCATCGGGGAGCGTGGGGTTTTGTTGTTATGTCTACACTGCTGGTAGCATGTCGCATGTGCAGAATACTAGGGGTGTGTGGGGGTGGGTCGGACAGCGGGGGCTCTCTGCATCCCAAACCACAGATTGGGCACAGGCCTGGTGTGGAAAACAAGCAGGAAGGACACAGCTGTGATTGTGGGCAAAGGAAACAAACTGTGTCTGTGTTCCCACCTGTGTTTGTCCGGGAGTACGAGGGAACAGACAGAAACATCTTGCAGTGGTTTACATGGGAGGTGATGTGCAAGGCCTCCACCGAGGTTGTTTTCTACGGTCAACAAGTCAGCGGAATAACCAGGAACTGACTATGGTTTTCCTTCTCCACTGTTGCCTCTCGTCAACTTTGAGGGTTATCTCACTCACATTCTACGCCCCTGCCATCTTTGTGCTTTGTCACCATTAAAATAAGAATAATAACAACTGGCTGCTTGGTTATTCTAGAATTGTTGGTCAAGAGGTTCCAAGATGGCGGCTTATCGAGGACACGTATTTCATGGAACTTCAGAGCCCCGTGATCGAAACCCTCCCGCACTCAGCAAAAGACACGGAGAGACCCGCGTGCATCTACCTGCGACGCTGGGTCCTTTCCCTCGGCCGGGCGGCGGGAGGAGGAGTCCTTCAGGAGCAGCACCTCGTCGTTCCTGAGGCTGTGGACGTGGAAGGAGCGGAGCAAGTCACACAGCTCCACGGGCAGAGAGGACAGCGTCTGGAGACCGGAGGTTAAGGGGCATGTTATAGCAAACCAAGTGGACTGCTTCTCCAAAAACCTTGTTCTGAACGGGCTCAAAAGATGTCTGCTCTACGCACTGCTTATTATCTTAATAACCATCATCCAAACGAGTCACGGATCACGGCCGCACAATACAACATATACAATATAAGACTGTGTTTCTGATCATCTTAAACTGTACAAAATATGTGCAAATATGTATTTGTGGTATCCCCCAAGGTTGTATTAAAGGAAAGATCACATGACATATGCATTTCCCTCACACTTAATCTCCTACTATTGCCCTTTGTTATTTTGGGACTAGAGTCATATGGCTCTCTTTTCAGTCACCAATTCATTTTTTATAATTAATATTAATTAAAAAAACATGCCATCAATTGCTTCTTGTGCAAATATATGGGGCAAATAAATATACGTTTGTTGTTTTTTTCCCTAATTCATGAGTGCATAGCGTATGAATACTAGTGTAGAGTGTGAGTTGGGTATTGTCCCTGGAATGGCACATCTTCCATTGTGGTTCATATTCAGTTACGCCAGCTCACCTGTGGAGGGACATCCTTCCCTTCACACAGACCAGGAAGACACACAAAATGGATCTGGAAAAGAAAGTGTCAAATGACATTAGCGTTAGGTGTCTTGCAAACCTCTCTCGGATCAGAAAAATGCCCGCTATGTGGGTTTAACACCAACCTCGGTTAACCTGAGTGTGTCTCCTCTCTGCAGCTCCACGCTCACACGGCACAGCTCTTTCTTGGTCCTCAGAAGGCTCTTCACACACTGTGTACCGCTGTCGCGCACTGTCTGCACCACAAACCACAATACAACATTTGAAACCGTTGTTTTCCACCAAAGCAAGTGCTGTTTCGACACCGACCAGCCATAATCTCAACACGGCTGAAAAACCTTGGAGACCATTATCATTACCAATACGGCTGTATTTATATAAACCCAGGAGGCCACCCTCAAAAGGAAATGCCTCCTAAGTGCTAAAGCTACACCATGTGTTGCTACACGACTGGTGAAGTCGCTCTAGAATATGAACAGGGGAAAAAAAAGACATATATATTTATGAGCATGCTTGATTGATATTAGTGCTAAATCAACATCAACATCATCATCATCATCATCAATTAATTCCATAAAATCGCATAACATCCGAGAACAAAAGCACTTGACAATAGTCACACAAACTCCCCCCCTCAGCTGGTTAGACAACATAATGAAAAGGTTAACTAAATACAAGTCTAATGCAAGCAGTTTCTAATCTGAATATACAAACATAAACTCAAGCAACACTTTAAAACAAAGCTACAATATCGCACCGCTACACTACTGTAAAGTAGGAAGACGCCATCTTAAGAGATATATTTCAGATAACTTTGGTAGACGGACCTCTTTTCGAATGGACGCTCGGGTCCTCAGTGGCACGCCTCGAATGCGGGCACAGGCATCCATGGCAACGGAGGACTGGTCGTGGCTACCTCGCCGGGCCACTCACCTGCACAGAGGCGAGTCCGGAAGGAGGGAGAACAAAGGGAGAGAGAGGGCGTAAGAGAGTGTGATTACACCGGGACCGTGAGCTGAGAGTGTGTGACTCTAGCATGAGATGGCTAATGCTATAGAATGTATGACTGCAGGCAACAACTAAAAAAACGGTCATACAGACTCATGTGACGAACATTACCGAAAGACCTTATCAGCAAAGAGCAGGAAATGCAGTGTGTCATTGCTCATAAATGATATAGTCCCTTCATAACCATCCTAACACCCAACAATAAAGCATTCTGCAGGCCTGGGAGATAATAACACGAATCAAAACAGTTACAGTAGGCCTGGACTTGTCATGCTGGTGAAGTCAGCACAGCGCAGACCTTTCTCCCTTTGAAATCCCTTAAACACAGCAGAGTGCATCCATGATCAAAAAGCATGGTGAGATAACAGAGGTGTATGCACTGGACCGGAGCTGGGTGGAAAACACACTTAGTAAGCATGACAGGGATGGAAAAATATTGACTGTGTCCTTGCTTGGAGGGAGTTTTTTTATTTTACCACTCCCTCCCCAAGAAATCCAAGCTTGCTCCTTTGAGGTATCGGCCAAGTTGAGTCTAGACACAGGCAGGCGCCCCAATTGATCAGCCCATCCTACACACTGAGAAACACGATTGAGGTACTAGCTTCCTCCTCGGCTGATCCAGGACCACTCGACTTCTCACGGGTGCTTTGGTGGTCCGTTAAAAAACAACAGGACCGGCCACTGCTGCCTAACCTCAACTATGCAGCGCATCCCGACTCGGTCATAGGGAAAGCAGTCACAATGACGTCTATTATTGCTGTGACCAAGAGCAGGGGGAATAACAACAACTCTCTGAAAATGTACTTTTTGTAGCCTGTGGTGCTTTATGTTTACCCCGGGTAGCTCCAGCAATCTCCAGTGTTTCTCAATGTAGCCTCGATATTCCAAAACCCTTGCAAGAACACACATGTGTATTGTTCATATTCCATGTTTATTCTGCCAAATAATAATTTGTTACAGGTTAAATGAGTCATTTTTGCAAAAAAATAAATAAAAAAAGGGAAAAGTTAAATACATAAAAGCTTCTCAACAACCTAAGTCAGGAGAAAAAAAAACATTCCTTTACTTTGAGGGAATGTTTTCATTTAAGATTTGCAATTGGATCTGAACGCCAGTATGCAAGCTGTTGGCTATGGAGATAAATAGCCGAAATGGGGAAGGTATGAAGCCAAATACATTTAAAAGAATAGCAAGTCTTACTGTTAGAAGTTCAGTTTGGGTGAGGTTTATTTCAAAACGGCTACGCACTGCAGGAATCCCAAGTAAGTCTGTGAGAACTCGCAGAACAGAGCGAGCAGTATCAATCACTAGATACATTGGCCCCAAAACATCAGCCACTGTTATCAATATTTACCCAATACATAGGCCTAGACCCTAACCCTAATTTACCCAATACATAGGCCTAGACCCTAACCCTAATTTACCCAATACATAGAGACAGCAGCAGCAGCTCTTGTGTTCATCAGCAGGCTGAAACAACGACATAGTTTTCAGCAGTGACATGCTGCTGAGAAATCTGCAGTATTATTATGAAGCCCTTAGGCTGACAACAGCGATACGTGTTGTACATGTTAACAGCGATACGTGTTGTACATGTTAACAGCGATACGTGTTGTACATGTTAACAGCGATATGTGTTGTACATGTTAACAGCGATATGTGTTGTACATGTTAACAGCCATACGTGTTGTACATGTTAATAGCGTTAATAGCGATACGTGTTGTACATGTTAACAACAGATACGTGTTGTACATGTTAACAACAGATACGTGTTGTACATGTTAAAAGCAACATGTTACTGTCAGATTTGACACAGCTGGTTATTGGTGTCTAGCATGTTATGCTCGCTGGGAAGGCACCGTGGAAGGGGTCTAGCATGGTAAGGGGTCTAGCATGGTAAGGGGTCTAGCATGGTATGCTAGCCGAGTCCAGATGATTCAGCCCTGCCGAAACTCAACAGTTTTGCTGGCAAGCTAGCGACTGTAAAAACGACAATATCCACTTGTTGTTAAAACACCAAACAATGGATCTGGCATGGCAGCGAGAGGACAAGCAGACGAGGGTGCAAATGAATAATTGATGTGAAATGTATTGTGCGGTGGTGGTGGTTGTTGTGGAGCTGTCAGTCATTTGGTTAGCAGCAGCAGCAGCAGCAGCAGCAGCAGCCAGGCCTCGGTCGGGTCGGCCTGTGACGTCACCCGAACAGCTATCGATAAGCTAGCTAACGTGAGAGACGACATAATACACACGGTATTAAACCACCTGATCGCTCGCTGTTATCTGCTGGACATTGGATATTATGGGATATTGGAAGATCGTTTTACCTCACCGTTCACTGTTGGGACTCCAGCAGGATGGCGAGAGGCGGCTGACGGGCTGACGGGGCGGTCCGGGGACGATCTGCTCATTCTGAACCGCCGCGGGTGGATCAGACGCGCACTTCGATGTGGGTTTGTTATCAACCGCCCGTTTAGTTTGCCAACAAAACGGTCGGTAGCTCCTGAAAATGGACCCTGGGATTCTTATTTATGATCTAGATTAGACGAGTTATGATGTGTTTCACCTTTTATGACAACTCAGTTTCGAATCTATCTATCTATGTGTCGGCTACATACAGTACATTGTAATGTATTGTCAATGTGGAAGATTCGTTCAACTCCTTCGACTCCCAAAAGAGGATCCGATTTCCCATCACTTACTGTTTCCTCTTCCATGCATGAAAACAAGCAGAGTTCAGGCCCAGTTAATCACTCTCAGAGGAGAGTGTATAGAGCACAGAACAGTCGAACTGCAATAATATAATATAATATAATATAATATAATATAAAATAATATTATATTATATCATCCACTAAATTAATAATAAACTATTTACAAGATCCCACTTTATTGAATATGTTTTTCTGCTAATAAGTAGGCCTAACTCAACCTTATTACAGCTGTTTTTACATTTGCAAAAAAAGAGAAGATTATTCACGATTTAATCATTGTATCTCCTTACAGACCTTACCATTCAATATAACTAAAAGTCTTTATTACTAAATCCTAACTAAACAAGCAAAAGTGCACATTTCCTAATTGTGCTCAACACACATCGCCTCGAAGCCTATTTGTTTTGTAATCTACAGTGGGTCAAAAGATATATTATTACATATTATTACATACATACATATATATATATTATGGATAGCTATGTTACCTAATTTGTTGTTTTATATGTAACCACCTATTCCTCTTGTTTTTATTCAGTGACAAAATGAAGTTATATAAATAGTTATATTATGGAAATGAATTAACAGGAAGAGAAGTTCCAGTAAAACATGCACAAACCATAACATGGAGAAGTTGGAGAAACAGGATCTGGACATAAGAGAGTATGGGGGAGTATGGGGGAGAACAGAGAGAAATAGAGGATGTGGCGAGAAAAACACCTCGCATGTGGGTGTTTCAAAAGACCTGGGGACGTCACGGACGGTCTGCATACCAGCTGGCTGTTTGTGTACCATAAATTCACAATATGTCATTATGTCACAGTATGTCATTTTATATATATTGACTCAGTGGATTAATTATCAAAATAATATACCACTAGTAGTAGCCTATCTTTGTCTGGCCAATTCTGTCAACTAAATATATATATATATATATTTTTAATCAGCTGACAGCTAAAATACACTCTTGACCACTTAGCTTTGATGCATGCATAACTGAAGATTAAAATCAATGCATCAATATTACTATTCCAATGTTCTCATAAAAACTTACCTATACTTGAAGAGGTGAAATATCAGATTCATAAATATTAGTTAGTTAGTTATACATTATGTTTTAAGTCTACTAGACATATAGTTGTTTTGCTTTTAAATTAAAAACCCCAAATAGGCAAACAAATAATTATAAACATAATGAACATAATTATGCACAAAGCCCAGTGTGTATTCGTTCAGTTTTATTGAAGAAGGAATATATGAACAGGTGGCCTTTTTTAAGGCACCACAAAAAATGTACAACAAAGCTGGACCATTTATTTATTCAGAATACAAAAATACACATCTCAGTGACTCCAAATTGTAATAAATAGTTAACCATGCATTCTAACCATAAAAAGGCACAGAAAACAGTCACTTAGTAGTCATAAAAATTACCAACTACTTACTTACTTTACCAAAGTCAGCCAGATATTAATATAGGTGACAACTGTAACATTATATTCCAAATGTGAAAACACAATACACATCATATCATATAACCTTAGGCAATAAATATGCAAATATTGTTTATACCTATAGAAATTTTAAGAAATTAAAACTGTGCCATAGTATACTAATGTAAACAAATGAAACACACATTTCCCCCCCATCATGGTAACACCATGTCAAAGACTGCAGGTTGTCTTTAGAAACCTTTGCTTAGGGGTTTGTCTTTTTCCTTGTTTAGTTCTTTTTTGGATTATGAAAACCAGGCAGTTTGCAGCATTTATTTACAGACCACTGGAATACTCAGCAAGGGAGAAGGTTGGCATCTTCCACTGTGTATGGAACACCCCAACCCCCTCCTGCCTGCAGTCTGAGTCAGAACACACAGGGGTTAATAGAAACTGGCAGACATTTTGGACATTTGAAACACCACAAGCATACACAACACAGCAAGGGGACTCCAACCTGTAAGTCAATATGAAATACACATTCAAACCCAAATGAGTGACCATGAGTGCAAAAAAGAAAAAAAGTTTGATTCAGGCCTACTAGACTACTAGCTCCGCCTAAATCACTAACAAAACCAAGGCCTCAGTGACTTAGACCGTATACTCTAGAAGACCTACAACTGGACTAAAGTGCACTTTAATCCAGACTACTGGAATAGGATTTGGAGAGGCATGGACCTAATACTCTAACTACTGATAAATGTATAATTGCATCTTCTGAATGTAAGTCCGAGGCATAGTTCATATGTCCATGAGTTTAGGGTTTGAATGAAACAACAAAAAGACACTTGATGAACTCGTAAATGAAAGGCATTGGGGTCAGGCGTGTAGTGAGTGGAGTGCGGAGTGAGTGGAGAGCGGACTTGGAGCACATCTGAGGGATATGGCGCCCTCTAGTGGAAGATCTAGTACAATGCCGCAGTTTAATCTGCCAAATTAAAATCTGACTTGATTATATATTGTATGGTTTAGCTGCCTTTTGCTACATTTCAGGAGTCATTACGGAAAGGTACACTTTTCCAAATAATCTTCTAGTGTACTTTAACGTGATGTCATCATGCAGGAAGCACTGTAGGGCAAAACAAGTCTTTGATATTAAAATGCAAGTGGGAATGATATTGCTCTGAGAGGTCCGGTTGAAAAAAAATAAAACAAGATTATGAACGTAGCGTGAAAAAAATCATCGCAATGGAAATTCTGACTCACGGCAATGATACACTTTACAATTGCTGATAGTTATGGGGGATGCCACTGGTAATGAAGAAGCCACGCATAGTCACATGTACGCACGTCTCCACACACACACACACACACACACACACACACACACACACACACACACACACACACACACACACACACACACACACACACACACACACACACACACAGCAAGGGGATGTCAAGAGCTGATTGGTCAGATTAGAGACGTAGACACTCGACAGACACTCGACAGTGAAAGGCTATGATTGGCCCAGGA
>OOFB01010937.1:25407-36124 GCA_900323305.1 Trachyrincus murrayi | reverse complement strand
CCCCCCCCCCCCCCCCTAGCGAAAAGTAGACGAACTGAAATCACAATTTCAAATACGTCTACACTTATTGTAATAACTTTTTAGATAATCGAAATCATCCTCAAATCAATGTCGGCTATCTATATATATATATATAAATATCGACTGCAACGCTATTCCTAATGTTTGCGTCACACTTGCGTCCTACTTTTATTTTGAAAACGTACCGGAAGTGCAATTTGCGCCGAGTGACGCGGGCTTCACGCGGGTTCGCGTTCCCCTCTCACACACACACACACACACACACACACACAAAACAAACACCGGATAAGACAGACTCTCCTCTGTTAGGTAATTTACCCCAATTTTACCACCAAAAAACAAAAAGGTAGGGACTGTACAGCGGGTCATTTTGTCCTTAAACGTCGTCCGTCATGTGTGTGTGTCTCTCTCTCCTCGTAGCGGACTCTCTGGGGACATGGAGCGGTGCTTTAGGTAGGAGAGGTGACAGCTAGCTCGGTGCTAGCACTAGCCTGTCTCCCAGTTAGCTAACCCACTGTGGTGCTGTGCTATGCATCATAACATTTACCTTTTACACATCAAATACACAAACTGCACTGAAACCACTGGAATGATGCTTTGTATGCATGCCTGTTTTACTATTGTTGTTGTTATTTTGTGTTATTATTATTATTATTATTATTATTTGTACCCCTAGGTTGCAGTGTATGTGTGTAGCAGGACATACATAGACATGTACTGTATGTACAGTACACGTGTGCCTGTCCTAGTTGCTAATAGTTAGGCCTAGGTGGGCATACTGGTGTTTGTAAAACCAGTCAGTCATGTGTTTAGTGGTTGTGGTGCTGCCAATTGTATTATCATAAATATGATGATTTATAATATAAAAATTATAAATACATTTTTTTATTTAATTTTTAATTTTTATTTTTACTTAATATAAATTGCAGACTAGCAATCATCTAAGATTAACCAAGACACACAAATAAGTAGAACAAGGATTCCAGAGTTTAACAAGTTTTAACACTCAATCCTATAATAACATTGTTGAGGCCTAATGGGCTCTGAAAGCAAGCATTAGTAATGGACAGTAGACGTACTCCCACGATATGTCTTATTGTCACTCACATCTTGCTGAAAAGCGTGACATTTTGCGACGTGCATCCGGCCTGTAGCAGTCTGCTCTCATGTAGCGAATGTGCTCCACATCGCACCAGTTGAACTGTTAGGCAGGAGGGGGGCTAAACAGGTCAGAGTAGTCTAGCTTTGGAAGTTTAAATCTAAATAATCATCCGAAATAAATCCTGGTCTGTCAAGAGACGTGATAACAATGGTCGCGGTTCTACTCCCGTCTTCCATCTGGCCTCATATACCTTCTTCTTCTTCCAATCGTCCACAAAGTGTCAGCGGGGAGAGCTCCACGCCTTCGTTCCCTGACCGTGATCCCCCGCCTCCACCGCCCTCTCCTCTGGCGTCTGTGACGCCTCCTGTCCCGACCCCGCCTCCGCGCCCCGGGAGGCTGCGGAGCGTGGGCGCCATGTTGGACATCAGCAAGTGGCCGCTGTTCAGCTTGCTGAGCCCCAAGGAGATGGCCACCGTCCGGCAGGCCTGCATCTTCGGGACCTCCGCCAACGAAGCCATCTACGTCACGCACAACAATGAGGTAGGCAGTGTGTGTGTGTGTGTGTGTGTGTGTGTGTGTGTGTGTGTGTGTGTGTGTAAGGGTATTCTGGTTTCTGTTTAAGGAACTAACATTGTTTGCTCAACCAATCTCACTGACGTGGTCGTATCTCTGTGCGTGTGTGCGTGTACGTGCACACACATGCACTTCCTTGCAGTTCGCCGTGGTAGGGTTAAACTGCAGCAACTGCCTAGGTACTGGGGACAGCCTGAGCACCATCGTACCCAAAACGCTGGACGTCCTGAGGGGGAAGAAGGTGTCCAGCTTCAGCTACGGTAGTGGACCCCACGTCCTGCTGGCTACTGAGAGTACGTATAATACTACTACTGACCCATGGCACTGTCCACTCCCTGAACCTGAACTACCCCACATGACCTATCACTATGTTAATTAGGGCTAACGATTGCTATATACATTTTAAATTCGTACCTAAACGTAAATGTTTCATACCTAAATCTAATGTAACCACTTTTAACTTTTACAGAAATATTCAAATCTTATCTCCAAGCTGATATCATAACTTGGTCCTCCTAGAGGGGTTTTACAAAAAAAAGACAAGTAAATTCACACGGTCTACTAGATATATTTTTTAACTTAACATTGATTTTGAGGATTGTGAACTAAATTAAATGAGGAGAATAGATCATCAATCAAAGCATTTCGTAAAGGAGTAAGATACATTGGGGAAGCTACAAATAGTTATTAGTTAATGATATTAATCGAAGCGGGTTCTCTTAAATGCCGAGCTGTAAGCCAACATGGCTAGAAAGTTGTCATGGAAACCTTTATTTCGTGGAAAGTATTCAACCAGAGTGCTGACTGGGCTTTACCTACACAATGCTCGTGGGTTAGCGCTTTGCTTGACCCCTATGATGACCGCACATAAACAACTAATATTGTCTGGGTGGCTTATTCCACAATATAAATGGTATATTTTTTAATAAAGCAGCGTTCAGTTTATTTGTAAATAGTTTCAGAGCTAGCTGTGTTTATGTGTGAAGACAACCAGATAATGAAAACAGAAATCGATCAAATCAATTTGTTCATTCAAATTAAACATTCTTGCTCATTATCTTTACACTTTTCACCATCATTTACAGTGTACATAGCCATTAATTTAGCCCCCAAAATAGCTTGTCTATTTTAATGTATGGAGGCTTATTGAAACATTACAGACACAACCCTGTAACTAATTGAGTATTATGTGTTATGTGTTAATAATAATATTAATTGAAAAATATAGGTTAACAGTTTTTGGTCTAAATTTGGCAAGCTGAATATTTGCATTTGATGGACAAATAAATGACGGTACAAATTCGAAGAGAAAAACTAAATATCTTTATTTAGGGTCACCTTAATCTCATCAGACTTAAGATATGGTTTGTGAGACTTAAGGGGTCACCTGGACCTCGTCCGTCATCGTAACAAGATTGTATACAATATTTGTGTGATTTGTGCATATTGCCTGTGGGCCTACAGGTGGAGAGCTCTATGCGTGGGGGCACAACGGTTACAGTCAGCTGGGCAATGGAACCACCAACCAGAGTGCTTCCCCGTCGTTGATCACCACCAACCTGCAGGGCAAGAAGGTCCGGGAAGTGGCTTGTGGATCGCACCACTCCCTGGCCCTCACCCAGGATGGAGAGGTCAGCGCGTTTCCTTCTTAAAGTCAGTTCACTTTCATACCAGCGCCACACAAAATGCGTGGAAATGCTGATTTTTTTCTGCACGCAAATCTTCCACCGTTGAAGTGTAGCCTACACACCACCGATGCTAAAATAAAAAACGGTAATAGATCATTTTTGTCATTATTGTATTCTATATTTCATATTCAGTCAGTAAAAAAGATAATGTCTGGAATCCAGACGAAAATAACTGTATATCTGTGGTTCTGCGACCTGGGTCATAAATTTTTATTTTTCAAAAATAAACTAGATGTAGTGGAAGACCAGCCCGGGTTATCACAGTAAAGCTATCAAACAATAACGATTACGATAACTAACCGGACTATAGACTTGCTAATTATCCTTTCTCTCTGACATTTCAAGGCTGATATTTATATCATTCATCCACATTTTCCACCACCTGCCTATCGCCTCCACCGATTTTCATCTTCCTAAATTGTTGAGGGGGTTTCTTTTAGGAAATACCTCTCCTGTGTTGATTGGGAGTAAGCAGACCTCGGTGCACATGGATCCTGATCCCATCTAGCCAGTTTGGAGCTAGCTAAGCAGCTTATTATTAACCTTGAGGCATTGGGACAATGGAGCATTACTCTAGCGACGCTAACTGCCGTAGTCGGACCCTGTGGAACTTCTACACTCTATCACCATTGCTACACTTTTATTTTGTAAATGCTGGTCATGTAGTAGTCAGTCATTTTGCGATTGTGTCACAGAGGTCTAGATTATTGGGTTAGATTCAACTTCATTGTCATTGCACAAGTACAGCGAAATGTGATCTCTGCTTTTAACCCGTCACAAGGAGCAGAGTCCAGCAACCATAAACCGTGCAAACAAACAAACAATCCTAATTAGTTTTATATCAGCCTTCTCTGTTTCACGTTCTTGTCAAAGTCCTTACTAGGCCCTGCTCACTAACTTCTACACGCTTGTCCTTCGTCTCGTTTCCGCTCCGCGTCACGTTCCTGCACCCGTGTTCCTGCACCCGTGTTCCTGCACCCGTGTTCCTGTAGGTGTTTGCCTGGGGCTACAACAACTGTGGCCAGGTGGGCTCCGGCTCCACAGCCAACCAGCCCAGTCCCAGGAGGGTCTCGGGCTGCCTGCAGGGCAAGGTCGTGGTGGGCATCACGTGTGGGCAGACCTCCTCCATGGCTCTGGTGGACAACGGAGAGGTGAGGGGGGGGTCTTTATCAGGACAAACGTTGGACAAAAATGTGGACGACTCAACCCACTATTTATTTGCGATTATTTTCCATTTTTAAGAGTTTCTAAATGTTTATTTTCCGTGAAATGGTTTGCTTTAGCATTTTAAATGTCATTAATGCCATTACACATATTGGGTAGTGTGTATTCTGTAATGAATATTCTCTATGGGTATATTGTTCCGCACCTCAATTAACATCAACGTGAACATTTCTAAAACGAAGAACAAAAATCCCCTTAGTGAGACATACACAAATCGGCGTCAGTGATCCATATGATACGGACCCCGACGGAAACATGGATGATTTCTCCCAACGCCACGTGTTCACCTGGGCTGACGTGTCTCCTAGGTGTGCGGCTGGGGCTACAACGGTAACGGCCAGCTTGGCATAGGGAACAACGGGAACCAGCTATCCCCCTGCCGCCTCACGGCGCTCCAGGGGCTGTGTGTTCAGCAAGTAGGACACACACGCACGCACGCACACACACACACACACACACACACACACACACACACACACACACACACACACACACACACAGCCACCCACTGGCCCGGCACACTGGTTGGTGTTTGTTGGGGCATGTGTGCAAGCACCTTAACACTTGGTTACCTACTTGCTTACCACCTTGCCGGTGTGTGCAGATTGTTTCAGGCTACGCCCACTGCCTGGCGCTGACGGACGAGGGGGCGCTCTACGCCTGGGGAGCCAACACCTGCGGGCAGCTGGGCACGGGCAACAAGAGTAACCAGCACAGCCCCGTGCAGGTCATGGCTGAGAAGGAGCGGTAAGCTATCCCCGTGAGACCGTCCCGATCTCGCCAGTTCACGTTCTGTTTCTCGCTGCAGACCGGTCTGCAGTGGCACTGCCTGAGGTGCCTGTGTGTGTGCGTGTGTGTGTGTGTGTGCCTGTGTGTGTGTGTCCTCAATGTAACATACCATTCCCTCCTCTCTTTCTCATCCTGGCAGAGTTGTGGAAATAGCAGCATGTCACTCCACTCACACGTCAGCCGCCAAGACGCAAAGTGGACAGGTGTGTGTTTTTAACTTTTGATCGAGCCAATGGTATTTTCCCGAATTGTGCTTTGTCGTTATTTGCAATTTGTCGCTTGTCACACACCATGTACCGACATCTGGTTTAGAGTACACCTACATGACATTGTGAAATAGGACCATCACCACTAGGAACATTTTAACTACGTGTTTTAGCCACAATTATCACAACAACATTAGTCTCTTAGATTCATATCTAACGTCGTGATCGCAGACGAGCTCAAATCTGGGTGAACGGGGCGTTTCACTTTCTTTCGCTTCATATTTGTTTCGACCAATCGTGTCGCCGGAGGCGGGGATCTGTAAGCGCGTCATTGGCGAACACAAACTCGGTAGAATATCTCTGTAGCGAAACAGGAAATATGGCATAACTCCGCCCCTTTCGGTTTCCTGTTTCCGGCCCAGGCTCTGTTCCGTCCGTCCGTCCCCCCCAGAAGTTCTGCTATAACATAGTAGCACGGCTGGATCCCAGATTACAACCACATAAACAAAGAGACGCAGTTGTCGATAACGTCGATACCTAACGCTACCGTTGTACCGCTGACGGTCGTGTTTTGGCCTCATGCCCCAGGTGTACATGTGGGGGCAGTGTCGTGGCCAGTCCATTGTCCTGCCTCACCTGACCCACTTCAGCACCACGGATGACGTGTTCGCCTGCTTCGCCACTCCCTCCGTGATGTGGCGACTGCTCTCCTTGGGTCAGTGGTGTGTGTGTGGGTGTGGGTGTGTGTGTGTGTGTGTGTGTGTGTTAAAGGTATCTACCTCTAAATGTATCTTATCAATCTATCAAATCCAAAATGGTGGCCGTGACATGGCCGAGATGGCTTTGCAGAATGCACACCATCTCGATTGTATCAGGATGACCATTACCGATGAGAGTTGTTAAAGTACTAGAAAACAACACATGATTACCTTTAGTAAGTACAAAAATGCAATTTATGGCTGTGTTAATACTGTTGCACTGCTGGTTGCAAAAATCTCAAGCAATGGCGGCGCCCGTAACGCGAAATCTACGATTTCATAGCGGTTGTGTGTAAACCAACGGGTGACGTCACGGACGCTACGTCCATATTGTTTTCAGTCGTTGGCCTATAGACAAGCATGGTCACGCTCTCCTCCTCTCAGAGAACGACGACTTCATGACGCTGAGCCAGGCGCTGGGCAGGGAGTTCGACAGCCCGGAGACGGCCGACCTCAAGTTCAGCGTGGACGGAAAGTACATCTACGTGCACAAAGCCGTGCTCAAGATCAGGTCAGTGTGGCCCGTTGTCCAGGGCTTCTGTTCTCCAGCCCCGTATTGGTTTTTAGAACTAGGCCTGTGCAATTAGTTGCATATAAATTTAAATCGCGATTTTGGTCTCTGCAATTAGCTAATCGTGAAAGGTTGCATCTAATTTAATTTATCTAATTTATACGGGGAAATCGCAATATATTGCTTTATTAATAGTAATAATAATACGTTTTATTCATATTGTGATTACCAAGGCAATAAAATAGTAAAAAAAACATATCTAGAAAAAGACAACATTTTTAAAAAGCATACTAATTAAAGGTATTGAAATGTGACCCTTGTATAATTATTATTATTATTTATCTGATCATTATTATTGTTATTATTATCATCATCATCATCGGACAATTATTACCAGTCACCCAAGTACTTGCATATCATTTCTGTGTGACGATGATGTTTCAGGTGCGAGCATTTCCGCTCCATGTTCCAGTCCCACTGGAGCGAGGACCTCCAGGAGGTGATAGAGATCCAACAGTTCTCCTACCCCGTGTACCGCTCCTTCCTGCACTTCCTGTACACCGACACGGTGGAGCTGCCGCCCGAGGACGCTATCGGTTCGCAATTAGCATCTCCTCCTCCTCCTCCTCCTAGCGGCCATCTTGGTTCGGAACACTAGCTAAGCTTGGTTAGAACCAAGATGGCCGCGCACAAAATGAAGACATTTAATATCATGGAAATGATCTTTTAATGACTTAAGCATGGTTTATCCAATGGGTTGCCATTTTCAAAGGTCTACATGTTTGTCAATGTTAAAAATGTCATTGGAAGCTATGTCTACTGATACATGGTTATCTATCGCGTGCATGCGTGTGCGCGTGTGTGTGCGTGCGTGCGTGCATGTGTGTCTGCATGTGTGCGTCTACATACGGTGTGTGTACTGCAGGCCTGTTGGACCTCGCTACCTCCTACTGTGAGAACCGGCTGAAGCGTCTGTGTCAGCAAATCATCAAGAGGGGCATCACCGTGGACAACGCCTTCACCCTGCTCTCTGCCGCCGTTCGCTACGATGCAGAGGTACGCCACTCGCTACGCCTCCTGTGTTTTTTTTCCACTCGCTTCGTATCGGGCTCAAGTCCAGCGTCGTAGATGCTGCGTGGGTCGCTATGATGGTGCTTGCATTTCTGGGTTCTGCGTCCGTGGTCCTGAATCCGCCAAAGCTCACTAATTCAGTGACATCTGGTGATCGTTAGAAAGTCAAGATGATAATGATGTGCAAGTTATGAATATATGTATATTTGATCCTCCGCACCTGATCGTAAATGAACCGGAAAATGTAGCAGGAGAGGCCGTCTGTCGCCCTGACGTGTCGTCGCCTTTCTGGAGAGGTGAACGCAACTGCTGGCTGTCTCTGTGGGTTATACGGCGTGTAGATAGAGCCACAGCGTCCCTGCAACAACGACGACTCAAAGCAGAAGTATAAATTGGCTGAAAGAGTGTTATTGGGTGTACACACACAGAGCATTTCAGTAGGAACGACTAGAACCAGATGGATTGGAGTGGAAGGATTTCAGAATGAGAACGGTTCCAATTCCTGTGATCTCGATGAATAAAGCATGAATGATGAACCTGATAGTGACGCACTAGAGTCACAGACGACACTCAATACGAAGGATCCTCACAAAATATCACTAGCTTCCCTAGAATTAGAAACGTACCCGGAAGCATGGTTTTCTGCACCCTTAACCTGGGATTATGGGGTAATTGCATGTGGAGCCATGGATCTCTCTCTCTCTCTCTCTCTCAGAACTGGTTCTCCATAAGTGAATCAACATCGTTCCTCCCCCCTTTCCCCAGGACCTGGAGGAGTTCTGCTTCAGGTTCTGCGTGAACCACCTGACGAGGGTCACCCAGACGGCAGCCTTCTGGCAGGTGGACGGCGTCATGCTTAAGGAGTTCATCTGCAGGGCGAGCCGCTGTGGAGCCTTCAAGAACTGAACCTCTTCGTCAAAAAAAAAAAAAAGCAGCACACACCCTCTAAAAACAGAATAATAAACCCAATGCGACATGGCGAGGTTTCAAGGAAGAGCACACTCGTTTCTACGTAAGTTCTCAGTTTTGTTTTCATTGGAATGCACAGGGTTCTGTTTTCATTTGGTCTGTTCTTTCATGCAGCGGTCGCCGTCTAGAGCCCGGGGTGTTTTTAAATCTCATCGCCCTCACGCTCACCCAAGACAGCAAAGCAGTCCAAAGTTTGCGACTTGAAGTTGTTCTTTTGGAAACGTTCCCATTGTGGCTAAATCCATTCCATGAATGATATTGTTGGAGAGCGAGTGTAGTACTTGCACTCACTTATACAGAGTACACTAAAGTGTATTCATATTTCTAGTACTGAATGTGTATCCACGCCGTGTGTCCACAATGAAAAGAAGACAAAGGCGCCCTGCGAATCGGATGAGTCGGGTCGGCGTTCAGACAGAGACGGAGACTCGGAGCTCCACAATCGGACCACGGCTTTCGTTTGGGCTCTTCCACTAACTGCTTCGTCTCTGTTGAACGGAACCGGGCGTGGTTGGTCGTAGGGGCTTGCACTTGGATGAGCACTTTAGATGCACGCTGTCCTCTCCCGTTTGTCCAGGAACCCGTGTGGAGTGATAGTGTTAGAGGATAGAGGAAGGACTGAGGAAGTACACGCACGCACACACGAAACTAGGTTAACTTCTTCTCTTCCCATACGACGCGGACAATGCTAATTGCAGTGCTGAAATATATTGCTTGTTGAAAAGATTGAGAAGTTTGAGCGTTTTTTCTTTTGGCGTAGATGAGTTTAAAACGAGTTCTATGTAAGGGACCGCACTACAGTTATGTTGGGAGGAGCAGCATCTCAGCAATATTACAATCTTTGATGTGTTACTGCAGGGTTGAGGCCAGTTTATTTAACGCAATAAATAAAATACACTAAATGGTTTATTAGTTTATAGTAGTTTATTACATTCAGTGAGCGCTTTTCTCACCGGTTCATCAGTATCATTAACATTCCACTTGTGCAATAGATTTAAAAAAACATTTTTTTGCGAGAGTATTCCATGGAAAGCAGCAACCAGATGCGCCTTCTTCTGGAATAACTCAGTTGATGACTTAAACTGAACCTGGTAGGTTTCTGTTCTGCTGTGGGTTTCACTTTCTTAAATACATGACGTATACATATAGACGAATTCCAGATGGCTGCACTTGTGTACTGTAGCCCCACTAGACACATTTCACTGTCGTTAAACTGTTGTTGAACTGAGGTAGCGATATGTTGAATCCCAGTTTAGAAATTAATTGACTAAAGCTGTGCTTTGGCGCAGGTTAAAATAGCGAACCATTGGCACTTTTGCATTTTGCTCTTTTTTTTTTTTTTGTTATTCAAAATAAATATGCTGCAGCCTTATGAAAGTATTGGGACAGAAGTAGATCATTGTTTAGGAATACTATTTTTGTATTTTTATACTGTTGTGTATTCATGCATTTCTTATGTTCGATGTACAGTAGCAAAATAAAGGACAACTTCTCACTTGCAGCCTACATTTTATTTCCATGCATCTGCATATTGAGCACGGGATTCCACACTGAAATAAATCAATGTACATCTTGGATTGATCATTTGTCTGAAAGGTCTGATCATGTTCAATGATCGCATACATTGTTGCGTGTAGAGAAATGGCAACCGAATAACTTTGAAGTTATCTGTCGATCTTAATCATTATCCCGATGAATAATTGGCGTTGTTTCACCATACAGACCACGAAAATATATGTCACTCTGAATAATAGTCACGTTACCGCGCGGGGGGGGGGGGGGGGCCCCCCCCCCGGGCCCCCCCC
>OOFB01010937.1:7800-25387 GCA_900323305.1 Trachyrincus murrayi | reverse complement strand
GGGGGGGGGGGGGGGGGGGGGGGGGGGGGGGGGGGGGGGGGGGGGTGCCGCCCACTCCGTGACGTCACCGGGTATCGCCTGTCACGTTACCGCAGGGTGCCGCCCACGTCGTGACGTCACCGGGCATTGTCGGAAGCGGCGCTTCGATGGGGCTTATAGAGGCTGACGGCGGCGGGCGTTAACGCGCACTACGTGTACAGTTTCACGGCGGCACGGTTGACAACCGGGAGGATCGGATGGCAACGGCCGGTTGTGTCCGGACGAGTGACCTCTGCGATGACCCGTGTACGTGTCGGAAGAGTCGCGACGTCAGGGAAGCCGGTACGCAGACGGACACCAGATTACAAGGTAAGAGAGGACGACCATGTAAAGGCTGGTGTGTTTATATGGAGTGTTTGGATACACGTTTTGTTTTGCGCTGTTGTGTTGTTTCAGCTTGTCTCGTAAACTTCACTGGTCCGTCCCCACCCACCCCCCACGATGCCTACCTGTAATAACAGAGCATTACCATGACACCCCGCTGTCGGCACTACGCATCTGCATATATTGTGTTATCCCATACGCACATACTTTTTGGTCTATTGGTCTGTTTCAAAAACACCGGTCTTGCTCGACAATCGAAAGGCATGCCCCACGGTTTTCATGGTTATGGTTATAACTTATCAAACCTGTCGATTATTCCACCAGGCCATGTGCCCCGGTTGTCCAAGGTGAACCTGTACACCCTGTTGAGTCTGTGGATGGAGCGGTTTCCCGAAGAGAACCATGAAAACAGCCCGGACGACAACCGGGCTGTGAGTATAGACCAGTGCTCTCTCTGGATTGCAAATCATGTGCAGACACACACACACACACACACACACACACAGGCAAAGACACACAGACAGACAGACAGACAGACATAAACAAGACATCTGACACCACGATCACAAGAAAGATGCGATGCCTAATGGAACAGAACAAACTTAAGTAATGCCGGTGTGTGTGTGTGTGTGTGTGTGTGTGTGTGTGTGTGTGTGTGTGTGTGTGTGTGTGTGTGTGTGTGTGTGTGTGTGTGTGTGTGTGTGTGTGTGTCAGGGACAGGTTCGCGGCTCGGGTCTGGTGGTAGTGCGGGACGGCAGGGTGTTGGGCCTCCACTGCTCGGGACGGGAGCTCCATGCCGGGCAGGCGGCCGTCATCAGACACGGGGGCGGAGGGCTGGCCGCCTGCCAGCTCTACTTCTCCAGGAGACCCTGCGCTACCTGCCTCAAGATGGTCATTAATGGTGCGACACACACACACAATACACGCACACTCAAGATACACACAAGACACACACACACATTCAAGATACACACAAGACACACACCCACACACACACAATACACGCACACTCAAGATACACACAAGACACACACGCACACGCACTCAAGATACACACAAGACACAAGACACGCACTCAAGATACACACAAGACACACACGCACTCAAGATACACACAAGACACACGCACGCACACGCACTCAAGATACACACAAGACACAAGACACGCACTCAAGATACACACAAGACACACACAAGACACGCACGCACACGCACTCAAGATACACACAAGACACAAGACACACACTCAAGATACACACAAGGCACACGCACACACACAAGACACACGCACGCACTCACACATACACACAAGAAGCACATACACACACACACACACACACACACACACACAGACACCTGTCCTATAGATAGTCCCGTGTGTCCAACAGGTGGAACTGCCCAGTTATTACCACAGTAATGATCAAAGCATTACCATATGTATGGTGGTATAATGAACCACTATAGCCATACAATAGTATTAGGATGAGTGACTGCAGATGTGCCTCACAGCGTTTCATTTATTAGAACTACACTAGAAGCCCGTCTTGAAATGCAGCATCTCGTCCTCGTCGTGGCGGCATCATCGGAAGACTGGCGCGGTTCTTCTTCTCCCGTTTCTCATTGGGGTTTTCTCGTCGTTATTTTAGCTGGCGTGAGCCAGGTCTTCTTCTGGCCCGGCGACCCAGAGGTCAGCATGCTCCGGCCCGCGGACCCCGGCCCTCGCCCGGACCAGACCTCTTCTCCGGGTCTGTCCCTTGAGGCCCGGCTGGACGTGGCGGCCACCGAGAAGCTGAAGGCCAACAGCCGGCCGCCCGTCTGCGTGCCCCTGCTGCCGCTCGTCCCCGGCATATCGCAGTACGTGGACGAGACGTCCAGAGCCAGCGACTTCATGGAGCGTGTCCAGGAGGACGAGCCCGCGGTGGACACAGATGAGCTGTTCAGCAGGTAGGCTGTCTGTCTGTCTGTCTGTCTATGTGGTGGTGTATCTCTGTCTCTCTGATGGTTATCCAAAGTTTGACCGACTGATCTATTATTAATAATGTCTGTTAGCAAGGCCTTTTCTCCTGATGTGGCATCTGCATGTTTACATGGAATTATTACCAGTGGGGCCAAGTTTCCCATCTCTCTTTCACTTTCGCTTTCTCCCCGGGGGGAGAGAGAAACTGAAAACAGGTCTTATGCAACCGTATGTATCACGGGGGCAAGGGGGGAGGAGGCAGCCACCTTGGCTGCAGGTCAGCCCCATCATTTCCTAGGGAAACGATATCCCTGGCACATGTGTGTGCCTCACACTTGCAAATGACCATCTCGGGGAAAAAGTAACACATTGCTGGCGACGCAGAGCCTTAGCAGGTGGGAAATGTGCTAAAAAAAAGTAATTGAAAAGTACTTTGAATTACCCGGGGTTCCAGAAAGGATAGTGGTTGGGTTAGCTACCACAGAGGCTCGATGGTGAACAGAATCATTTACAAGTCTTGGACAAAACGCCACGTGCGCCTCTGTTTTTAACTACTGGCAAAATGGCCGTGTTACATGGCGAGTCTGGACCCGGTACTGCAATACCCTTCTCTCATAACAAATTGAAAACCGGTGTAATACCATTGAGTGCAATCCTCCCTTAAGGTCCCTGAGGCTGGAAGTGAAACACGCATGGGCGTCACTCACACTGGATGTGAATCATTTAGTAAAGTCATCTGTGACTCATAATTTGGACGGTCTGGCTTTTTGCCGGACAGTAAATGCACTGCTCGGATGGCAGGAAAATCAGCAGAAATGGTGTGAATGTGATTGTTAGGGAAGGACTATTTACTACCATGGTCCATTTCAATCGAGTCGCGCTCCTTTAAAACACGTGTCAACCAGGGCCCTACATCGTTTTCTTTTCCTGCTTTAAACCAAACTCTCTATCACTACTTGCTTTACTCTCTAATACCGTACAATGGTGACAAAACCGTACCTTGCATACCCACAAGCCGTCAGAATTTATAGGGTCCTGAGTAGGCAGGGCCCAAGAGTAAAAATAGTTGGGCGCTTCCGTTAGGACAGGCAAGATGAGTGTGCTGCCATCTAGTGTCAGACTGGGAGTATGACTTGGATGGTTTATTTAAATATTGATTAGTTCACATATACTTTCTGGCTGAGACTGACTGAGAAGTGAAATTACACACAAATTGTAGCTCTTGAATGTTACCTACAGCACCTTTAACTCTGATTTTGTGGCTGTGCTCTGTGGTGCAGGGTCCAAGCGTTACGGGCGTGTTATTTGAAGATTCTTTCTCCTGCTTGCATTGCACTTAAACTAAGAGAAGATGAGATAAGATGAGATGGTGCTTTATTCATCCCCGATTCGTTTGTCACAGCAGAAAAATAAATTAAATCAATTAACAGCCGGGGAAGTGTATGGGTCATTTTTTGGTGTATCTCCTTCGTTTATCTCAGGAAGAGCCTGTAAATCAAGACCAAAGACAAAGTTGGTATGAGTTTTCTTTATGTTTACATTTTTCATACTCATTTTCCCCCAAAATCTCGGTTCCTCCGTGCAGACAGCGGAGGAGGCACTTGCGGGAGTTCTCCGCAGAGTTCCTGATCGGCTCGGAGCGGCAGCACCGCGACGTCCTGGCCCACATGGGCCTGGAGAACTTCTGCGTGGACCCCTACTTCTCCAGCCTGAGACACGACATGCGGGAGCTGGTGGAGGTGCTGGCCACCGTCACCGCCGGCCTGCCCCTGCTGCACCACGGCTTCTATAGCCCGGAGAACGCACCGGCGGCCGGGTGAGCTGCCCGCTCTGTTTAGAGACCTCCCTGTTGAGAAGAAATCTGGTTTATTTTCCAAAAGTAATCCCTGGTTTAGATCACAGGTCCCTAGTGTGAATGATTCTCAGCATGTTCTGCCTCATTCTGGGTTTCTCACACTTTGCCCCATTGGCTGGCGTCAAGGGCCCGGACACACACAGCGGGCCCCTCTGAGAAGAATGCGGACGAGGCCCCGGGGGGGCCCCACTCCCCAGCCCTCTCCCAAGAGGTGGCTCGCCACTGCATTATACAAGCCATGCTGTTGGCCTACAGAACAGGTTCGGTTTGCCGATTTGCATACACACACACACACACACACGTAATAGTCTAAAGGTCGTTGAATGCTACCCTTGTCAATCAAAACACAGTTTCATCAACACAAGGACATGTACAGGGTTCTATTTGCACAGCATGTTATTATTTATGAGACACACTGTCTGAGGAGTTCATTGGGCCTGTTTGAGTAAACGGTTTGAGCGAGGTCTGGTTCCCTCTCCTCTATTCTCTGTTGCCTTCAGATTTGGCATACGTGTCATTTGCTGTTCCTCAAACAAGAGATAGAGAGAGAGATAACGTCTATAAAAGTGTTTACACTAGTTTGGTCCCCCAACATCTTTTTTTTGTTTATTTCAGAGGACCCAAAGGTGGGGGTAGGAGCAGTCATTTGGGCCGAGGGGCAGTCGGTAAGTTTGCCTGTATATGTAACGTAATGACCATTCATATGAACGCAAGTGTTTACGTATGAGGTTGGACCGACATAGAGTTGTCCTAATGTTGTTATTGTCCTCATGAATTAAGTCCCTTTTAATATATGTAGGGTTGGGCGATGTGGAGAAATGTATTATCACGATAATTATGGGGAATTTTACACAATGTCGATAAGGATCACGATATGTTTATGAATTGAAAATACCATTCGAAACAGTCTAACTGAGGGTCATTACATTAACGTATATGTATATGTATATGTATATTATAGTATCGGACTAAAACTAGTTTTCCTTTCTCACTGATGTTTAAAACCTCACATTTGATCATTTTAAGGGCGTATCTTCTCATCGTAATTCATTTATACTATAAAACTGCGTATCACGATATCGTCATGTCAGGACTACAATACCATTCAAAGACGATAAACGATAATATTGAATTATTGCCTAGTTTGTTTTCTAATCCCGTGCATTGATCTGCTTCCTGGTCCCCCCCCAGGATGGCCGTGACGCGACAGGTCGCCTCTACCTGGTGGGGTGCGGGTACAACGCCTACCCGGCAGGCTCCCAGTATGCCCAGTACCCACAGATGGACACCAAGCACCTGGACCGCCAGAGGAGCAAGTACCGATACATCATCCACGCTGAGCAGAACGCCCTCACCTTCAGGTCAGTCACCAAAAAAAAGTTCACATTTCGAGAATAAAATCGAAATACGTTTTGAGGATGAAGTCAAAAGTTCGGCATCATGTGATTATCAGCATACTACTCTGTATGCTGAAAGAGAGAATTCTCCAGTAGGTTTTCACCAAATCCTCTGTATACGCTGGCATTTGATTTGACAAGACCGGATCCCATATGAAGTGACGTTATTATTCTAGAAATTCTGAATAAATTCTCAACTTATTTCGACTTTATTCTCGGAATTTCGATTTTATTCTCGAAATGTGCTTTCGGCTTTATTGTCGAAATTTTGACTTTAAACTTGGAATTCCGAGTTTAATCTTGGAATTCGGAGATTATCTTCAAATCACACTGGTACTTGGTACTTGTCGCACGGCCTTCATGATTATGTCAGAAAACAATGAATGTTTGACAATAGAGTTGTCCCTTTGTGGCCTTCAGGAGTCGGGAGATCCGAGCTGGACAACGCAACATACTGTTTGTGACCAAGTGTCCGTGTGACGAGTGTGTGCCACTGATCAGGGCAGCGGGCATCACACACGTCTACACCACAGACCAGGACTGTGGGAAGGACAAGGGAGAAATCTCCTACCTGAGATTCAGGGACCTGCAGGGGCTCAGCAAGTTTATTGTGAGTTCCAAGCATGACTGGATGATGAATGATGAATAATGGATGGATGATGAATGATGAATAATGGATGGATGATGAATGATGGATGGATGGATGAATGATGGTCCACATGTCTTGTTGAAGAGAATGTCTGGCTCAATTTCTAGAAGGAGAAATGTGGGTAAATGGGTATATAACATTTTTGTATTTTATTATCGGCAAGTTACCGCTGGCTTAGTTGGATACTTCTTTGTTTTCTTCTTTCACTCTTCACAATGTTTGGTCAATATCAATATCTACTCCTGTCTCATCTGACTTTTGTTCTTGTCTTCACAGTGGCAAAAATGTCCTCCGGCATCCCCCAACCTGACCAGTGAGTTTTCTATGTCTTTGTTACACTGGTTTCACAATACCAATGGTGTCAAATTCAGAGACGTGTACTCCCAGTCACCGCAATGCGGCCAATCATCCTATCGTGGACTTAAACTGTCTCAAATAGCGTCTTTAGCACGTCTACTACCACACCTTACCTCCGAAGCTGCTCTGACCCACATGTTACGTAATGTTTTACATGTTGGGACATGTCATGTGAGGCCTACGTGTTTCTTAGTGACCTGTAAAAACACACGCACACACACACAACCGTCTAACTGAACGGTTTTCCTTTCAAATCCCAGATGGTTGCATTGGGAAGCGGAGACGCCGGGGTTCCCATGACGACCAGGAATGCCACGACGACAAGAGACTCTGCTGCCCCGACACAACCCCTCCCCTCACCGCCCCGCCCCCTCCCCTCCCCCCCTCCCCCAGCCCACCATCTCTTGAACACTCATCACCAGGAGGACATTTAAGAAAGTAAATGCAAACTGCTTCCCAAACCCGCTGGACTCTTTCTGGCATATATGAGGTGAAGGCATCTTTTTATTTGACGTCGAGAGTGCCGATCGGGAAATAAGCTGCCGCGGGACTGTAGGTCGAGACGATGCTTGTAGAATCGTCTCGGATCTTGTCGCTGCTCTTTTCTGAGCTTGGCTACTCTTTTAAGAACAATCACGAGCGCTGTAATATTTATTCACTGGGCTTCGCACAAGAACTTATTTCAACATTTTAAGTCATTTCATTTGGGAGAGAAAACTCTCCCAGTGCAATATTTACTTGTCGCAGGAATCCAACTGTTAATTGGAACCAAGGCTCATTTGCACACGCTAGCAGAATGAAACGGGCCTCATTCTGGTAGTGATTTGGAAGAACGCTAGCTCATTTGCTAATGCTCCGGCACCGGCTAATGCTACGTGCCAGAGCCCCTCGCTGTCACTAATAACCGGTTGGAAGGAAGAATAAGTATATTTTATATTTGATGACTTGCTCTGTTCTTAGATTCATAATACTGATTCACATCTGTTCATATTCACATCACGTTAAGCCTGCAATGTGAATATGGTCTGAATCACTTTTATTTGTGGCAGTTCATTGTCCAAGTTCTGCATTGTCATAGTATGTGTTGGGCCTACCTACTGGTTAATGCCATTTATCCATGCCCCACTTATTTATTTTTCTATGTGTGTGCATGTGATTTTATTAAGAGTCTTCCTTTTATTTTGTGGTAAGTGTTAACGTCGACCGCTTTGTGATGTGTTTTCTTAATTCTTTATTTCTGTAGCTACTCAATGCTAATGTACAATAAACACCGGGGACCGTTGAAATAGCGGGGGAACCACAGAATACACGGACGACATTTTAAAATTTGCTGTTTATTGTCATTTTTTCCCCTATTTTTACTGTTATGGTCTTTAATTTACACAGGCGAAAAAATCCCCACCTTGGGGATTTAATTGACACGGCTTGACACGTTTAGGCTCCTCCCATGACTTCTGATCCATGGAACAGTTCTACAAAACAAAATGTCCGTTCAACTCAAAATATAACGAGTTAATTGATTTCATAATTAAGCTCCCCCCCCCCCCCCCTAGAAAGATGGCAAGTGATCCAAAATGAAAATGAAAAAAAAAATAAAAAAAGGCACCTCCTCTGACTATTTTGTCCCCGATTGCCACAAAGGCAGAATAATACAAAGTATAGAAACAACGGAAACGTAATCACAGTACAGAAAGAACAGCACTGCAGGACAAGGAAATACACACACGCTGCCATGTTCCACTTTCCATCAACCAAGAGGGAAGGCCTTCCCAAGTGCTTCCATGTCACTGCTACCGCTAGCCCCGCTTCAGATGCTAACATGTCACATGTGACATGTTAGCGTTCAAAAGGCCCGAAAGTAACCCTCTTAAACTAAAAATTGGAAGATTTAGAGAACCAACACTCAATAATATCAGTTAGGGTTTTCAAAAATCTTTAATTTAAATGTTTTCATTTAATGTCGATTAGCGACGCCGATTCAGCCGTGCCCACGTCAAATTTTTACTGAATTAACTTTTCTAAATCTTGAATGTCTTTCTCAGGTCTAGATAAAGCATTTGTTCAGCACAAAACAAAAAATCGTAACTACACATTTCAACCGTTGGTTCTGTGAAGAGGGCCAATCAGCAGCCGCCGACAGGATAAAGAAGAATAAAAAGTCATGAATAAGGATACACGAGAACAAATGAATGATTGAGAACTACGCTTCTTTTGCACACCTTTCAAAACGAACCAGTGAGGAAAAAGACAACTTATCTCTTCTTCATAAATATCACAACCATGTTAATAATGTGTATTTCTCTACGTCTTCCTATGAAGTAAGAAGTTACGGGGTGCAGGTGACGCGGGGTTTCGGGGGAGTAAGTCAAATGGGGTTTTTAGTTTTTTTTCTACGAGGCCGGTTTCTTCAGATCCCGGATCTGTTTGATGAGATATGTCTTCTCGTCGTTGAACTGCTCGTCGTCCGTGCGGTCCTTCTGGAAGTTGCTGAGGAAGTCGATCAGCTTCGTCTGGTTCTTCAGCAGGATGTCTACGATGGGCTGCGTCTTGTTGGGGTTCGCCACGAACACCTACGTAAGGGGTAAGAACAAGCAGATCTCTGTGACTTAACACAGATCTCTGTGACTTTGTACATATTTTGTACATAAGTAGAACGTTACAGGTGGGGTTCCACAGGGGTCAGTACTCGGTCCCCGTAATTTTGTATTTACATGTTACTCTTAAGGGATATTATATGTAAATATAGCATTAGCTTCCATTGCGACACTGAATTGTAGATGCAGTTAGAATTAAGTAACCCCCATTATGTACATACCCTGGAGGCATGTCTTTATGAAATTAAACGGTGAATGTAAAACCGTTGCTGGTTGTTGGCCATTTTGAGAATTGCTTTAGTCCAAGTAACTCACCCAATAATCTGGTGTGTGCGTGCGTACCTTAAAGACGTGGAAGGCCTCAAACTGAATGTTGGGGCTCTTGTCCCTCAGCAGGTTCATCATCAGCTTGAGGTTCTCAGGTTTGCTGATGTAGCGCGTCATCACCGTGAAGTTGTGTCGGTCCAACAGCAGCTCGCCCAGTAGCTGAGGAGCGAAGTGCACAGGAATCACTCATCATCATGACGATAAAGGAAATGACCAACGCCAGCCTTGCTGCTGAGAGCTACTCTCGGCTACATCAACGAACGGCGGGCTACATCCAACGATAACCCGCGACTACGAAACCACGAAACCTCAAAAAACGAGAGCCACGGCGACCGAGAGCCACGGAAAGGTTACGCGGATTTCAACTTTATACAGATTTTCAGTGATGTAGCTTGGCGACTACCGACCTGATTGCAAGATCACGTGGAATGTATTTCACATGGAACAAGTTTTCTCTGCTTATCCGAAAATTGAGGAATTACCAGTTTTCTGATAATGGATGATTATCTCCATGCGCCAATGAAGATGGCGCATGGAGGCAGATTGCGGGATCCCTTGTGAGGTCACAGGCATAGCGTTAATTGCTGTTTCAACTACGCAAAAGGTGAGGGTTCAGAAGCGTTCAGGTGGAACGCGGAGACCAACCTTAAGCGACTGCCGCTTCGTGACGTAGTTTTCGGAGTGCAACAGCTTCTCGTAGTCCGTAAAGACCTGCCATGAAGAAGAAAAAACTATTAACACACACACACACACACACGGATACAAATAAAAGAGGCGTATGGGTAACACTTGAACTAGCTATGGTCCAATACAACAGTATATCAGTCATATATTACACTGTCGTTTACATAATTCAATGTCCATCATTTTAGTGTTATTGTTTTTTTACCGATCATGTTGTAACGTCAATAAAGGAAAGATCTAGAACTCACTAACTAACTAACGTGCGTGTCCTTGGGATCTTCCTGCCAAAACATACATCCAGAGGTTGACAACCGAGGCAGTGTTTGGTGAAGGGCGTAGTCAAAACGCAGTGTGGCGTGTGTGTGTGCGTCAGAGAGTGTGTACTTATTTTGCTGGCCTACTAAAGAAATTTCACCTGATAAGACCTAGTTTACGACAAGAAGGGCATTTTGCTGTGTGTGTGTGTGTGTGTGTGTGTGTCTTACAGCATCGTAGTTCTGTTCGAGGTATTCGGCCACTAACACTTTGTGTCTCGTCAGAAGATCCTTTGGAGAAAAACAAAAATAAAGAACGACTTCAGCACATGAACAATCTATCAAACTAAAATAGGGGAACTTCCCAGTCATATGTATAGTTTCAATAAAGTAGCATATACTGTTAACAATGTCTACCTCAACTGTAATGTTGACATTTCCTTTTATTTTATTTTTTTTACATTTACATTGCTGCTGCTACTACTCATTGTGTATGTAGATATATTTTCCGTATTTATGTTTTGTAATTGTTTTATTTCTAGTGATTGTCCTGTACTTTCTGCTGTGACGCCCACATTAATAAAGTATCATCTTATCAAAACAACGGCGTATTTACCCGTCAACAACAACAAAAAAACTACAATTGACCGTATTTCGGAGGGACAAATTAGAGCGATTAAAAGCGGAACATGGCCCCCGGACCTTGAAGGTGGCGAAGGCGTCCGAGGCGATATCGAAGGTGGACATCTCCACATAGAGGAAGAAGCGGGAGAAGTGGTCAGAGTGCAGCAGCACCTTGGCGAGCGGCTCGTGGCGAATGCACTCTCTTAGCATGATGCCGCAGTTCAGGGCCACCTGCGGTGTCTCGTAGCTACACACACACACACACACACACACGCACATACATGTAATAATAATAATACATATATTGTTATGAAAGGTTTTTAAAAATTGCAGTTTAACGTCAAAAGAACGAAAGCGGAAGGGTTAAAAGCTGCTGATGTTATCTGAAGGACAGAATCCATTTGAAATGAAATGACTCATGAATCCATCACCGTTTTTACACATTGGTTTGCGGGCGTTTCACTCAGAGAGCGACAACCAGATTATGGGCAGCAAGCTCCATTATAACAATCAATAGCTGGTGTAACCATAACCTAACCCTCTAATGACACTCAGTCATATAAAAACATGTTTTCATATTCCCAAAGCACCTGTGTCGCCATCATTATGCCTGATAATTATCTGAAATAATAATATTAATTATTATAATAAATTATTATAATAAATTAATTATTAATATAATAATAATTATCAGAAATAATATTAATTATTATAATAAATTAATTATTAATATTATAATAATTACCAAAAAATTATACATTATTATTATTATTATTATTATTATTATTATCTGACTCATGGGGGCTCTATTATAGCACATCCACATCCAAGACAACAGGGCGTGCTCTGCGGTGACATCACAACCGTCTGTCCCGCCCCCTCACCTCAAAGTCGACGACCTGCAGGTTCTCCACCAGAGAGAGGAGCAGCCCGCTGTTGTACAGCTCCTGGGCCAGCTGGGCCACCGTCTCCGTGTGCGGCTCCTTGTCGTTGCTGCCGTACAGAATCTCCTTCATGGACACCAAGCACTTGGACACCTCCTCCGACGCCTGCACAGAGTTCAGAGTTCAAATCAGTGACCAAGAAAAAAACTAAAAAACCCAAAGACAGCAACAACAACAAAAAACTATTAAAGTGGAAGTGAACCCCCTGTTTTAGGTTCCGTTATATGGTTATATATGAGATAATACAACATAGTATACACTAGTATGACAGGATGACGTTCGCAACAAAAAGATGCTCAGGTGCCCTCTAGTGGCCACTATTGGAAGTTCGTTTATAATTTTTTTTGCTTTGCACTTTGAACAGTAATTGTCCAATACACCAAATGATATTCATTTAATTATATTACATAACAACAAACTAACAATAAATAAGGAATAACCATTGCATTTAGGTCACAGGATTATCAAGTAATTTGATAATCTGTCCATTTGTGGCGTCCCATTAATAAATGATCATCCCAGATCAACTCCAGCACACGTGAATTTGAAATGGCTTCAAATGGCCAATGTGTCAACCTTGTACCTTGTATTGGACCTTAGTAAAACATGGCGCCTTTCAATTACACTTCCAGTTAGCTGGCTTACACTGGCTTACCCTCCTCATCACCGCGGTTTGCATAGCAGGTCACTTGATATTTCATCATCACAAACGGATTAACAGCATGAAAAAAAACAACAAGAAAATACATTGTGAAGGGCTGTCTTGTTCTAAGTGAGTCATTGTGCGAGTGTGTGTGTGTGTGTGTGTGCGTGTGTGTGTGTGTGTGTGTGTGAAGTTTAAGTGCCTTGACAGTGAAGTGTCAATGGGGCACAGAGGCCAGACTGTTCTTTCCTCTTTCACATGAAGCCGTTACTCTCTCCCTCCCTCTCTCTCCCTCTCTCTCTCTCTCTCTCCCTCTCTCTCTCCCTGTCTCTCTCTCCCTCTGTCTCTCTCTCCCTGTCTCTCTCTCTGTCTCTCTCTCCCTCTGTCTCCCTCTGTCTCTCTTTCTCTCCCTCCATCTCTCCCTCCCTCTCTCTCTCTCTCCTTCTGTCTCTTGCCCCCCCCCTCTGTCTCTCTCCCTCCCTCTCTCTCTCTCCTTCTGTCTCTCGCCCTCCCTCTCTCTTTCTCCCTCCCTCTCTTTCTTCCTCCATCTCTCTCTTCCTCCATCTCTCTCTCTCTGTCTCTCGCCCTCCCTCTCTCTTTCTTCCTCCATCTCTCTCTCTCTGTTTCTCTCCCTTTCAGAATGTGACATCACTTAGATTTTGTAGTACACAGTACACTCCAATACTTTTGCCCAATACGTTGTTTCCTTAAATTTGTATCCTTTTTGGAATAGGCAATTCTCACATTTATTTAATGAACTAAACGTAAACAAGTACATAATTAGTGAAAATTTTAAAAATAAATGAATACCAGCAGTTTGCACTATTTATTATTCTAGTATTTTATTTGATTACGTATTATTATATATTTTATCTGCATACATACACACATACATAGTACTATAATTTTTTTAGTTGTTTGTTAAATGCTGCATACATACATACATACGTACATACGTACGTACATACATACAACACAAGGATGCTAGCTGAGAGACGTCCGTCCTCCTACCTTGTCTGTCTTCTTGTCCTGCTTGACCAGGATGGCAAGGTTCTCCTTCAGGGTCCGGACGATGTCCACAGGACTCTTGTGGGACTTGCCAAACAGTGGCATGGCTGCTGTTCACACGCACACACTTAGACACACGCCTGCCCTGGTACCTGGGGGAGCAAATCATAACATGCTGACACTGACACCTTTTCAGTGAGGTCTCTCTTTGGTTGGAATACCCTTATCACCACTATATAGAATAATAATATATAGCCAACCTGTGTAATACTAATGATTTAGTATGAATAGTTTGACTTTAATTATACTGTAATACAACCTAGTGGTCAGTTTGTTAAATTGCACAAACTACAACTTGCTCAACTATCCATTAGTTAGGCTTGAATATTAAAAAAATATTGGAGAAAAGAACAGCAAATCTTGCTTCGGTCTGCGGTACATTCTGTTATCTATCCGGACGTAATTTGAAATACATGTAGACCGATAGATAAGACTCATAAGTCTTAGGTTCAGCACACAAACTGGTTTTATCAATGATGACTTTATCAAGGAAAGAACTTTACCCACCACTATTAGTCTGGCCGTAAAAAGTAAACATTGAGTCATACAAAAATGGATTCAATTCAAAACGTTAACCCTTTAATTGACTGGATTTACTTCTTTGAAATCATATATATAATATATATCTATTATATATTATAAGTAATACATCCACAAAACCAAATATCATATGCCATCAGCTGTCAGTCCCTAGCAACAGCCCCCACCCCTAGCAACAACCCCCACCCCCCCAAACTGAATTACATTCAACAGATGGATGGATGTAGATCAAAATGGAGGCCTATAGTAGTACGGACACCAGTGTGCCTTTATTACTAATAAAACATTAAAAACACACACACACACACACACACACACACACACAAGAGAGGATGCCTCCTCCTACAGATATGTCATCCATAGCTCCGGGCGCTTGTCATACAAGATTCCTCGCGCTCCAGAGACAAGAATTCCGAAAAGGCATCTCGCGTCTGCAAAACCATTTTGACACCAAACGCTTTAAGGGTAGATGGTCTTCACCAACTACTCACACATGTGGCAGCAGTACGTGAACACTAAGGGATAGCAGCCAGTAATCATCATGAGCCACAAATGACACGTTTTCTGGTCTTTACTACTACGGCAGTAACCAAATACTTCCTTGTCTTTAGCATTTTCTGTAGACTAACGTTATTAAATATAAATATAGTGTAATAACCACCACTATAACCACCAATCCATTGCTTATATGGTGTAGAACAAAAGTAATTATGCGATGCATGTTTTTATGTGGTGCATAGTTTGTATAATTTTCCAAGTAGTAGGCCTAATGTGCCAATATTACTACTTCTTGTTGTTTATGCCGGTTCAACTCTTTGACCAGGGTGTAGAAATCGTACAAAAAGCATCGAGGCAAATAAAAACACAAAAACGCAAATATAGTTAAACCTTACCACCAACAAAAGTGATTCTGCCGAAGCAGAAGTAGCATTGAGAGTGTGTTATCGCTGGCCTATGACACGTGACACGCGTTTGCAGTGTAACCACCCTGTGGGACTTTATCACTTACCTAGTGAGTCCTTTATACGTGTGCACGTGCGTGCGTGTGCATGTGTGTGTGCGTGTGTGTGTGTGTGTAAACAGGGTTTTCGACCATTGAGATGGGTGTGGGCCAGGTCAGGAGCAGCAAACGTAAAACTTGTGACTGCTAATCCTGAGTGGGGAATGTGAGAATATTAACCACCCCTTGCTCAAACCTTACTATACAGCCGACCGTCTCTCTCTCTCTCTCTCTTAGCAACCCGCCTTCCATTTAGTAACATCGTTATATTATATTCTGTTTAGACCGATTCTATATGCAAAGATATTGCTGCATCAACAGCATTATTCACAAACTGCTGTTAAACACTAAGTCGTCACTCATATCGTATCGGCAAATTCCTAGTCTAGTCCAAGGAAGGCCAGGTTTCAGACGGTAGGACCGAGAGGGTAGGGCCTTGTCGAGGTTGGGAGTTCGATTCCGAAGCTTGAACTAATGACATCATTATAGGGGGGAATTGTTTAACGTCTAGCTCAACGCGTAGCACACAATTGACGACGACAATTGACTACAAGGTGTTGTACAAGTATGAGGATCAGAGACAACTGTTCTCAACTGGTCCAGACTCTGTTGATGGTTTTACGAAACTACTAACACAAATGTGTGTTATTATTACCACACGTTACAATGTTACACGTTACAAGACGAAGAGCGGTCAAGACCAAGAGTCACCTCATTGTAAAGTGTTTTGTAACGTGAACACAGAGCGGTCTGTTCGCTCCCGCTGCGAACACGAAGTGAGAGGCTGAATTCGAATCACAAGGTTTTCACCTGACAAAGACGGGATGCCACGCGCTCTCCCTCGCAGGGCAGGGCAGGGTCAGACGTTGCCAAAGTATGAACTTTGTCAAACTTTTTCTTCCTACTGCTGCCCGATTTGTGAAGAGAACGTTGTGGAACTTTTTGGTTGAATTTTTCTACCATTTTAGTAGCGGCCTAAATGGCCAACTAGAGATGTACGATGTTTTGTCACCTCATTGGTTATGTCAAAACCATTTCCAATTAATGGGCAAATATTTTCCCTACTTAATATTCCCAGAATATTTACCAGGCATTACCACATCTTGACCTGAATAACTTTGGTCTTTCGTTCTGGGTCGCTAGAAAATCCTTCCGTCGAGACTTAGTAAATGTTACATCATGAAATTTAACTGCTGCTTAACTTGCAATGCATTGGAGCACACAGGAGCACTTCTGCTGAGCGACACTTGAGAAAATGAATCTTGATTAATGATTCCTTCATCATTCGCTGATTATTAAATAAAACCAAAAGGTAATCGATCAAATAAACACAGAATGACAAGCTACTCGGTTCAAAGAATGTTGCTTGCAGGAATGCAAAATGAAGGAAATGGGCAGTTATTCACACTAGAATATAATCCACATATAATCTTCTACAGAGGACATATTTAAAGTGATTCTAATGCTGGTATCATAACTGGTACCTGCATCTCTTTCTTCTGTGAGGAGAAACTAAAACTAACTGAACTAACTGAAGTACAGGGACAGTTTGAGTCTGTGAGTTAACAACTCGTTGGGGCCCGTGTTGTTTTGTGCTTGACTATGATGAGGCCTGGAAATACAAATATTCATCTTAACCTCTGTCCAAAAACCTGTTATTCTGCCATTCCTCATCACCACACTGGTGATGAATGTTTAAACTTACTCAACTGACAGCTGTCAGCCCGTGTGGCGTTTAGATATTAGATATAACACATAAACTCAGCAATGAATAGTGTGTGTTGTGCTGACAGAACGGAGACAGGCATTTACTCGTTCTGGTGGTCACGCCACATACATTTCCAAACATCAAGAACCATGCAAGGCGTTGGTTAGATGTGTCATGCACCGCGTGGCTGGTGATCGACTTACTCTTGTTGCAAAGTGACAATCGACTGTAAAGCAGCAGGCCATGTAAATGTGCATTGTCCGAATAGCTCTGAGTCATTTAAAAAGACCACTGTTGACTTAGTTTGACTTGTAGGTCTTTATGAGAGGAGGAGACACGAGGGTGAGGGAGGGAGGGGGGGGGGGAGAGAGAGAGAGAGAGAGAGAGAGAGAGAGAGAGAGAGTGAGAGAGAGAGAGAGATGGGGTGGGGGAGAGAAAGATGAAGAGAAAGAGAGAGGGGTGGGGAGAGAAAGATGAAGATAAAGAGAGGGAGAGAGAGAGGGAGGAGGAGAGAAAGATGAAGAGAAAGAGAGGGAGAGAGAGGGAGGAGGAGAGAAAGATGAAGAGAAAGAGAGGGAGAGAGAGAGGGAGGAGGAGAGAAAGATGAAGAGGAGGGAGAGAGA
>OOFB01010928.1:3298-19430 GCA_900323305.1 Trachyrincus murrayi | reverse complement strand
GGGGGGGGGGAAAAAAAAAAACCCCCCCCCAAGGGGGGCCCCCCCCGGGGTGCGGGGGGGGGGGGGGGGGGGGGGGGGGGGGGGGGGGGGGTGCATGAGCAGGGAGGGAGGTGAAATGGGAGGGAGGTGAAGAGGGAGGGAGGGATACAGGAGCAGGGAGGGAGGTGAAGTGGGAGGGAGGTGAAGAGGGAGGGAGGTGAAACAGAAGGGAGGGATACAGGAGCAGGGAGGGAGGTGAAGAGGGAGGGAGGGATACAGGAGCAGGGAGGGAGGTGAAACGGGAGGGAGGTGTGGATGGAGGCGGGGGGGTTACTGAGAGGAGCACACACTAAGTGAGCCCCCCTGGCTCTCTCTCTCCTCCTCCACCTCCTCCTCCTCCTGTTCTCTCCTCTCTCCTCCTCCTCCTCCTCCTCCCTGGGTTAATTCCCAGGATGAAGCTGCACTGTGCAGTGTGTCGTATATCAAAGACAGGGCATCAGTAATCTTTGCTCAAGGGCACAGATAACAGACAGATGACATGTGAATGAGATGGGGAGCAAAAAGCAACTCATCCTTCCCTGCTACCACCGTGGAGGAGATAAAACAAGATTTATGAGTCATCTCGGACCACATACTGACTGCGCGGCCCATTTTTCACATGCTCCAAAAATTGGTGGGGGAAAGCAATCTGCTTGTCACTGTGTCCATCAGGTGCTCCAGGAGGAAATTGGGTTCTTCAGGCTTTTTCGTTTTCCTTTTTTCTTTTTGCTTTGCAGTCAGCTATTTTCTTTATAGCAGTTTTGTTTTTTAATGCTGTCCATAAATATGTGTTGGGGTTATAAGTATCTTTATCACCGAAGGAGCTTTTTCCATTTGTGATGTGGTTCACCATGCGGTGGTGCCTGGGTGTTTGTTGGCTGCAGAGCAACAGGGTTTCCTGTGATATTCTGGCTCCTCCTCCTCATTTTGATCTGGCCTTTTGCGCAATTTCTGTAAAATCACACTATTGTGACGTTGCTGCATTTTAGTTACTACGTACGTTGCGTAGTAACTGCATACATGCTAATACATTTGAACACATCTTGACAATTCAAAAAAAGCTTTTCGTGAACCAGAGATAATATATCAACCACAGTGGCAAAGGTCTTCGAGAGGAGAGACACAGATCAAGTCTGTTTTAATGCTAAAATATACAATATAATGTTAATATGGAACTAATTAACACACATCAAGTATTAAAAAAAATCATAGTTAAAAGCAACATTATTCTCAGCTGCATGTTTGACTACATTTACCCACAACAATTCACATATGGAACCTGGACTATGGTCATCTAAGTCACAGGTCACATCTGTAGCATAGCATAGCTATAGCATGCCAGGTTTACATGAGGTATTAGCTTGGTATTGATGGCATAGGGAGCTGTAGTATGGACTGCTACGGGTCACATTGCACTCCAGCCAAAAACATTCAAAGGCTCCTCTGGTCTTCTGCATGGCTGCACTATTCCAGGGGACAACGGGGATCAGCTAAAAGCAACAGCCTTGTTGACTTTGATATCCTATCTGATACCGGCACGTCCGCACATTTACACTGTCGCACGACCGCCCCCCCTGACACTCCAGTGTCCTGCACGTGTGTAGACATGGGATTAGACCCGCTGCAGACGGGGTGGTAGGTGGGGTGTATGCTGTATGGATACAGGAAGATAGCTTACATTGCCTGGCGACATGAGAAGCAGCGCAAGGTTAAGGGGGTGGATACTGTACTGCTCCTTGTGTTGTAGGGTATTCAGTAAGTGTCAATGTAAGTGTAAGGTACCTGTTGACTGCCAAGTAATGGATATATATGGATAAGTTTGAAAATAGTCCCCAAACTAATTTTGTCCATTGGTGTACAGAGGTCTTGTCCATTGGTGTCGCTATGGGACTGCATGCTAACTGTGGCGTGTAGGTTTTAATCATGTTGCTGGAAATCTAAAGTCTAGGAAGTAACGGCGGACACAATTTGTTTGCGGTGGGATAAGCTTATTGTAGTTAGCCTATCCCACGGTAGTAATCTATAAACGGTAAATGTTATGGACGCGCGGATGACTACAAACACTACTGTGCCATTTGTTCTGCTTAAACAATATGTCAGCCCACTGCGTTGGATCATAACAATTGTTTCAGTTCAAACCTCAACCGAGGGAATTGCCCCGCTAAACGCTGCGCTATTATCATCCATACCAATGTTCGCTCATGTTTCCTTGTCGGATCCGAGCACGATGAAACGTAGAAGTTTAAACCCTGGGGTTTGCCCTTTCCAGAGGCCATAACCCTTAAGATTGTATCCGTAGAGTGGTTGAAAAGGTTCAGAGCTGGGAAAGTAATTGCAAAGCTAAGCTTAGTAATTTTGTGGTATTAAATTGCCTGTCAGGGCTAAATGAAGTAGGGCCCCTTGCGCTGCCAAAATCCATACACGCCGGTGCTCAGATAGGGTGCAGCTTTACCCTGGTAAGTTAGTCTTTCCTTCCACTGTCGTCCTCCGATCGTTCAGCACAGTTCAGCGCTGTTTTAAGAGATTTGGGTCTCATTACGCTAACCTAGGCTCTTTTTGTGATTTATGCTAATATTACAGTACCCTCAATCTCAGTACAAATGATGCATGGTACACATTTGCACTGTGAGACAAATGTTTCTCCAAGGGAGAAAAGAGACGTTGTAAAGGGACGTAAAGGGACCCTCATTAAGCTCTCATTATTGGATAAGTGGCTCTCATTTTCTCTGCTAGATTCCAGGGCCAGCTAACTGATTTTTATACCTCTCCGAAGATTCCCGCTGTTACTTGGCCACCGTGTTAATTAGGTCTTTGCTGAGCGACCAGCAGTTACTCTTATTTCTAATGTCCAGACATGTCATTGCCCTTCAGTTCTTGCTGAGTCTGCCGACCCAACCCCTAATCTGTCATCTGTGTGTGTGTGTGTGTGTGTGTGTGTGTGTGTGTGTGTGTGTGTGTGTGTGTGTGTGTGTGTGTATATATATATATATATATATATTTGCCATAGTGAAATGTCTCATTGATTTGTTAAATGCCATATCGAAAGACCTTCTCCATTGACACAGTCATTGATGGGCTTCCAGTTGATTATGTTTTTAATTATCATCTCTAGGCAAATAACAAGCCGTTGTTGTCACTGAGAGGCCACAAGTGACACTGCTGCATTGTTCTAGAAGGGCTTATTGAGTGTCTTATCTCCACAGTGGTTTACAGGCCAGCGACACACAGCTCTCATTGACACTCTCTGTGCTGTGCTGGGCTGAGAGCTATATCAATAATCAATCATCAATAAATATCAGCAAATTAAAATTATAATAAGAAAAGATTATAATTTATACCTTTTCCACTGCTATAATACTTAACACCATGAAGTGTCTTATGATGGGGTTTTTTTTCTTTCTTTTTTTACAGTTGATCATTAGCAATACATGGGGAGTGCAGCTGGCCTAAAAACTGATACGTCCATAATTATTCTGAGTGTTGTGTACGTTCTTGATGAGAAGTAGTTTAAGTTAATGAACTGGAGTACAACTTAATTGGTTATGTTATATGAGTAGTTATTTAATGAGAATTAGATCCAGTGCATTTGCATGTTTTTATGATTACTCTTTGACTCTTTGACTCGTACATGTAACCCTAACCCAAACCTGTGTAGCACACACATTCCTGTAGAACTTCAAATGGCTGAGATGTCTGCTTCATTACTTATTTCTGTCACGTAAAAATTGCAATGATCTGAAAAATGGTGGTGATCTGAAACGCGAGATGAGAGTAATTAATTTTGAGACCAGTGCAGTAGCTGCTGACAACAACACAGCCGTTTGCGAGTATCGGGTTTGGTTTCGTATTTAGTTTTAGGGACAAACCAGTCACACGGGATCGGTTTGGAAAAAGGATCTCGTCGGATGACATGTCAACTGCTCTCTTGTATTAATATTCCTGACGATTCAAACAGACACACGCAAATATGTTTAGAAAACGCTACACATTGCGATGCCGTCTCGATTTCAAATCCTTGCGAAGTTAAGGACCCCATAGTATACTACTGCTCTTATAGGAACTAAACACTAAATGATAAAAAACCTAAAAGCCCTCAGCAGGCTGTAGTGAGTTCCCTGACTGATACCTGAACCAGCACCATGCTGGTGCCGGAGCCAAGACTTGACACCTGCTAAAGGCATCGGGATCAAAGTGGATGGGTGGCAAAATCTCATGGTGGCAGGCCGAGGTGGTGGTGATTGGGAGGGGGGGGGGGTGGTGGTGGAGGGCCGGTCTCGGCTTTAGGTAGCAGGAACCCGGGTAACACGACCCCCCATTGGCCCCCTTGGCTTTTCCCACAGTGGGCCCTTGAGCGCCCAATCCGCGGCTCCGCTAGCTAACGGCTCACTTGACGGTGCTTACAGGAGCCCCATTGTAGTGAAGGGACAGAATTGAGGACACAGGGGTGGAGGGGGTAGAGAGGGGTGGTGTGGGGAAGTGGTGTAATCCTGCCTCTGTCCTGGATCAGTCAGTTTGGATTTCACACGGGGGCCCCCCTATGATCCAGTCCCTTGGTGCGGCCAAGGGCCCCGCGAACATGAGGTTTCCTAGGAGATAGGAAGCACCTCTGGGCCCCCAGCAGGATCATACCATACCTTCTCCTTTGCATCGTCGTTCTCCCATTAAGAGACTGAAATGAGGCAGTATCACTCGCTCTGGACAGAAAAATGAACATGAATAGTTCTGTGGACTCAACACTCAACACTGAAATGCTCTGTGTTGTGTTTTTTAGAGGGATGCATTATTCATTCGTTATTTATATTTATTTCGCAGCACCTCTAATTTAATATACCAAATGTTATTTATTATGCTGCGTTTTATTTTTAAGAAAATAATAATAAAATGAATATTACTACTAACAATAAAAATACGAATAAAATTACCACTACTACTACTACTACTACTACTAATAATAATAATGGTGTCCATAAGCATTAAAATGGTTGTATTTCACTTAATATTTTCGACACATTATTTACACTTATGAACGTCTCCCCACATGGCAGACCAGGCCGTACTGAGGTCACCCTGACACCCCAACGGAGAGAGAGAGAGTAGCACCTCGCTCCACCCAGCATAAACACATGATATCCCGCTGCTAGTCTGTATTCTCTTAGTGTTTCCCCGCATGCATCCAGCAGTGACACAGCGCCGCCGCTGGATTACTAGCGCCACTGCAATCAGCCGTGGCCAGTCTACATGGTGTTGATTTGAAACCTTTACAGACACTTTTGTACAGTTTACTGCTGCTGGCAGAGTTTGTTTTCGCAGCTAATAGCCAATTACGCGCTTACAGATCCCAAATATGAAGTGAAAGAAAGAGAAACGCACCGTTCACCTAGATCTGAGCTCGTCTGTCATCAGACTTTAGATTGGTAAGCTAAAGTCTGATTTGTGAGATTAGCTCATGGATGGCTTTAGACTAAATGTAGGAAGCATAAAGAGAAAAACACAACAAGTGACTTAGTAATATGAAGTAGCCTCCATATTTGATTGTGTAGAACAGAAGCAACGGTATTCTGAAGCCCAGATGGTGTATTTGCGCTAACATTAATGCCAACACATTTTTTATTCATTTCTTATATTGTTAGACCATTTCTGTTGGAATGCACCAGAGCCCTACTGGAATCATTGATCACACTAAAACCTCGCTTCCGGCAGCACAACAGATTGAATGCTGTGTGCGTGTGACACCATCTTGTCTTCACCTAATGCTCTATTATTATTATTACTATATATTATTACTATACTTATACTGTTTAGTCTTCAAGCAGAGTGACCTACAGTTGATCATTCAGATGTCTTTAAAGAGACGCTCGCTGTCTTCGGCGTATGGATGCAGACATTGCAGTATCCTTTTGGCAGAGAGTCACTATCCTACTCTATTCATCTCTGAAGAAGTAGACTGACGAACTAAACTGTGTACGTTTTCCTTTGTGTGGTGGCTTGAAAAAGATAATAAAGTCGCATCCAATTTGAGGCATGTTTCGTTCAATTGTGTCAAAGAAAACTGTATTCCACGGGTGACAGTGAACTAAATGTGTTGTAACGATAAGAGTTCACGCCTCGCTGTAGTGAGTGAACACACACACACACACACACACACACACACACACAAACACACACACTAACTGCTGTGATTTTCATCACTGTGCACACGGAACGACGAATCGTAACACGATCTCGGCTCTTGAGTCGGCGGCAAAATCAAATGTCATTACCCCTGCTAGCGCTCAGTAGCGGAATATGGAGAAGACGTTTGGAGTTATTTTAGAAAACACGGAGGGTAAGAGCAGCTTCGCGGGTTGTCGGTTCACTCTCCACCTATGCGATGGAGTGTAGATAATCTCTGCGTGGCACAGCGCCTAGCGCCGGCTAGTTAGTGCTCATATCGCCGCGAGACGCACGGGCCTCTGTGTGGGGGGTCTAGGATCACAGCGCTAACAAGGAGAAGAGAAAGTGGGCGGATGTTTTTTTTCTCCTGCTCTTCTTATTTTCTTCTTGACCTTCGGTTTGGGTTGGTGAGTCATGTGAGGCCATATGATTTTTGAGTATGATATGGGCTTTGTGAAACACAGATTGAACAAGCGGGTTTTTATAGATTTGACCAAATGGCATCCCACTGGAAACGATTTTTAGTTGAATTTGGTTTAATGAATTCAGAAGAACACTAAATAGTAGAAGTACTTTGAGATCAGAGCTAGCCTTTCATTGTATTTTTTTTATTTTCGTTAAATCTCCATTGGCTCCAACCCCGCATGTATTTATTTTCAGGAGTCAATTTGTATAAACAAGTGCAACATTGGCTCTCATTTATTCCAAAGTTTCAGTATTTTGTTGGTTGTATTTTTTGCTAAGTTCTTAAACACCCTTCTCCTAACAGGAGAGAATACATGTATATTCTGGCGGTTATGGTTTGAAAACCGGTCTGCTATATGCTTTTTAAAAGGTGTTTACCATGAGCTCTCTGGAGGAAGGTGAAGGTTTAGACAACAAAATAAATATTCCAAAAAACCCCAGGGGGTCCCTTAGTAGAGGGTGAAGCTTGGGGCTGGGTGAACAGACCTCACTTTGATCACTCACACACACACACACACACACACACACAAAAATGGCATTGGGGTATTGAAAAAACCCCTTTCTCCCCCTCTCTCTTTGCCCCAGTGATGGATAGATGTTTCGTGATGCCTGGGATCCCTCTCAGCAAAACAGCGTTGAGGTTGAAAAGACGATTGGTCCTCCTTTGTTTCTGCAGCCCTCTAGTCTGCTGCAAGTTTGCATGACCCCTAAACTCCCCCTTCTCCACAAGCTGTTGGGCTTCATTCAACAGCTTCATGTTTGGGTACATAAGGGCGCATTCATAAGGACGCATTGTTGCCTTGATGGCAACAGTCTCCTGCTCAGCCCAAGTTCAGCCTCCATTTGATTTGCGTCCTACCTTTCTAGTCTTTATGCTCTAGTAGTATAGTACAATATATATAGTATCGTGTAGTAGTAGAGCATACAGAATCATGATCTACTTTGGTGATTGAACAAAACTTACATTGATGAATACAACTTCTTCCTCTGGATCTTAATTTGAATCTGAAACACAACCCTGGCCCCCTTGAAGTCCTAAAACACGCTTTTTATTTTGCGGGCTGTAGAGTCTGTAATTGCATCCTTTCAATTGTCTTTGCTTCCTGTCCAAACTGTCAATAGTTTGCCGGGGGCGGGGGGGGGGGGTGTCACATTGTTTACTTGCACACATCAACTCATTTTTCACTCTCAGTTAAAACTAAATGAGTTTTCGCCATCGTACAATATTCCACTTCAGTAGCTTGTTGGCAGCGTCGCGTTCGGCCGTCACCGTGGAGAGCCCCTGTTCCTGGGAAGATGAGACAATGGATTTATTAGGGAGACAGATGAACCCATCATTCTGTCAAGTGTCGGCAACGCAGACAGCTGATGTGTGGCGTGACAGCCGTCACATTCATCACGCTGTCGTCAGCGACAAACAGCAACACCAAAAGGCGGTCTCGTGTGAGAGCAAACAGTTTATTATTATTTTTTTTTCTTTTTCATACAGTGAAGCGGTGCTATCAGGACGGCGCCCCCCCCCCGCACTGGATCATAAAACATATGGCATTTTGACTCGCGCCTTCTGCGATTTATCTTGCCTCGAATAATATTTTGGTCCAAGACCGCAAACGGAATATATACTTTTGGGAGAAGAAGAGAAAAAAGCAATTGCTTTGAGTTGAAATACAAATCCCTAATGCCCTATCAATGTCCTTCCTGTTGGAAACAGAATAACTCATTTTACTTACCAAAAGGGGTATATATCTGTGTATATATATATATATATATATACACACATATATATCTTCAGATAAATGCTCCCCACAAATTGGAAACCTGTGACAAGCGTAACCACTCGTAAGCTGGGCCTCCCCGTAGGGTTGTGTTCTAAGAGAAAGGCTAATGAATGGAAAGTGGATTTCATCATCTCAGGATTGGGGGAATGGTTAGTTTGACTGGTGCTTTTTCATCCCAAATTGCACAATCAAGGAATATTTATTTCCAGAGAATCGTCCCTTAAGTCTTTGCTGAGCAATTAGACTGAAGGATGCGGCCTTTGGGATTTCGAAGGCACTGCGCAGTGTTCAGTGTGTTGCTTAGTTTGACTTTGTGAAGTTATGCTAGACGGACATGCAAATAACTACACACTTTAAATTAGTGAGCACACACACACACATACACAGGAAAAGACCCTTACAGGGCCCTTCAAACAGACTGATAATCTTGTTATATTACAACACTGGAGTTCTGTTGTGTTTCAACCTGTTGTAGTGTGTGAGTGTGTGTCTAGCCGTGTAAAGTATGTAGTGAAAGTAAGTGTAAGAGGAGAAGAGACTGCGTTATACACTCCATTGATATCGAATGGATCGTACCATGAGACACAATAGTCTATTTTCTACGATTCTGGTTTACTTCCAGATTTTACTGTTTTTGCCACGTTACTGTTTTGTTTTTCGTCTGTTTTTTTGCGTCTGCGGTTTCCATCAACAAGATTACTCTGTTCTGTTATCACTCTGTGCTCCCCCCTCCTTCCCCCTTGGTCTCCATCTTGTCTTCTTGACTTGTCCGTGTCTCTTAGTCCACCCCGTGTCCCCCGGCTACTGATCAGACTTGACGTGGAATTGATTCCAAAATGGCTGCTCACTGTGCAGGGATACACTCCCGCGGGCCCAGATTGGATCACAGACGCAAGACTTTTTCTAATGGGCTGACAAATGAACGTGTGGACGCAGGCTGCTTTTTCAATGATTCCTCCTACATGGGCATCAGTGCAAACATTTGGTCTTCAGAGTAAGAGTGCACTCTTAAACAACCCTCATTTATTCCAATATACAGAAGTTAATGGGAAAAAAATACCATCATAAAATGTTAGTCTTGTAATCGATAATCTACACAAACAGGACCTGTTTTGAAGGATAAATGGATTACTGTTCCATTTACAAGGTGGGGACAGGCCTAATAGCATTCGGTGATTTATTTTGTCTCTTCCTCGAATAGAATATGAACACCGTGTATATGTTCATGTTCATTTACAGCATTATCATCTTAGTCTAATCCAACTTAAGGATTTTCTGAAGTGTGTTATCAATCTATATATTTTGGTCATTGATCAAAGACAATGGCTTTCTTTAGCTGTATCGGACAGTGTTACAAGTCCCCTACTTGTAACGACCGACCACCTAATCAATAAATTATTGAAATAAGATGTAATTCCCTTCTAGATGATTGCAAAATTCTGATTTCATAGGATCTTTTTTTAAGACTTCTAAAATTTTCAGTTCAGAAATGATTCCCGAAAAACAACCATCTCCGAGATTCTCTCTCCCTTTTTCTGCCTCAAGCCCATTAAAATTCTTCTGAAGTTTTTTACATATCACTGCGTCAAATGCACATAAATTATGAATGTTTCATATAGCAGTCTAGTACTAGCCCCCGGGTTCCCTTGAAAGTGATTTGGGTGTCTGTGAACTTTGTTGTTACTGAGGCCAGAGAAAATTGGAGTAATACGCTGGCTAGGTGATTGATCATTCACACTTCATAATGCAGAACATGGCCCTAATAAACATTTCCACCTTCATGTATTACTTTGAGATGGGGATGTTTGTTTCAGCATTAATTAATTGACTCTCGCTAAAGCAGCCAGTTTAATATGCGTGCAAAGGACTGACTTTGTCACGAGTGGGGTCTCATAGCACGATCAGATACCCGGGCGAGAAGACGTGTGTTTCCTTTAGACATCACAGGCCCACTGGGGTTCATTCAACATGAAGTGGGGCTTGGAGGAGACGGCTAACTGCATATGTAGTGATAGTAGTTTCACTTTCACTTTCACTTCCAGCACATTCGAATAAGGCAAGAGCTCTCATTTCCCCAAATGTATTGTGCACATTTTATGTACACATAATCTCTTGTGCCAGCAGCTACATTCACTATAATTGTGTATTAACAGCAACAATGACACTGAATGGCAATAACCATAATAATATCATAATGGAACATTTTATTTATTTTTATCTAGTGAGATGCACTCTGAAAAATGATAGTTTTTCCATACTTTGCCACCCTGGCTGCGTAGAGCATCTGAACAAAAGGTTGGGGGTACTGCGTGTTAGCAACCGACCATCAATAACTTGTCTGCGTTTACACTTGTCAAGCGTTGAAGCCTGGGGTTGGGTATCAAGCTGTTGTCCTTCCTGGATATGATCTATACTCGTATAGATCAGCTGTACCGGCTGAGGTTCTCCAGCTGTTTGTGTGACAGATATTTGTACAGCGGCGCACGTTAAATACATTTATCTTGCCGCTAGCGTTCATCTCCACCAGAACCACCCAGAAAAACAGGCCGTGGATTGACCCGGCAGATACTATTTACACATGTTCAGAAAGTCAGCATATAGATATGTTATCTAAACTGTATAACATATTACCTTTTGAAAGCAAGGCATGTTTATTTATATAGCTCCCTTCAAACACAGAGTGCATCCAGACTGCTTTTCATAGCCAGCAATGACATGTTAAAGATATTTAAAGTATTTAAAAAAAATTTAAGTATAAGAAGGTAAAATGATAAATATCGCAGTGCAGACAAATAAAGAGCACGCAACTCAAGTAAGACAGCACAGATAACCGAAACACATTTTCACATCACAGAATTTCCATGTATAAAAATATACTTTTACTGTGCTTTACTAATTATGAATCCTCCATCCACTGGGAACATCATGGGTTATAGAACCATGGAAAAGGTCAATTTTTTAAAGAAAAACTATTTGCCACGCTCATACCTCCCCGCAGTTGCAGTTCACTGATTCCCATGCTTTGAGGGAAACAGGCAGCGTTTGTAGGGCCTGACTCACTCGTGTTCCCTGGTGAACTCCTAAACAGCTGCACATCAAAAGCAACTTGATTTATTAGTGCAGCACCCCAGGACTCACAACTATTGACTTGTTTATTCCAAGTTAACATTTTTTTTCATACTACTAACTATGCAATTCTGTTTTCTCCCTTTCTTTCTTTTTTTTTGCTCTGTGGGGAACATGCAAGCACTGACAGATGGGGGTTCAAAGTTCACCGACAGTAAAAGAAGAGCCCTATCCCCTGCTAATGTCTATCATCGGGGATTTGGGTTTTTGGGCCGCGGTGACATAGGGCCCGTTCCGTAACCGCTGCTTAAAGGCATTACATCATTTGTCTTTTCTCTTTTTTTGGCCCGGTGCTGCGGTCTGTTGGGTGGAAAACTGAATGGGCATCAACGACTACATTCCCCCCTTGCAGCTGCCCGTTTTTTTTAGACCTCCGAATCCCATTGGCTGTTTACTCCCCTCCCCCCTCCCCCCCTCTCTCTCTCTCTCTCTCTCCCTCTCCATAATGTCCAAATGAAAAACATGTGGCAGCGGGTTTGTCATTTGTTAACGTGCGGTGGAAGAAAAAGGAGCCAAACAGGCCGGCGGATGGCTCATCAGGAACGCTCATTCAGGATGATGAATGTGGCCAAATACACATTTGTCCGTAAAAACTCTCAGAGTGGATCAGCATCATTAGGCATGAGGAATAGGTGGGGCCCGCCGCAGAGTGAATGCAGCAAACAGCTGTTGCGGATTTCTACCAGCATATTTCATCCCGAGTACCGTCATTAATAAAGTTGAAGGTGATCCCCGTGTTTTTTCATCTAATAAGACCAAATAAAGTATGGTGGCGCAGGGAGGAGATTTGCTGAGTAAACGCAATGTTTCCCATTCAGTTGTGTGCTGTGCTTCAAGTAAAGCTTGGCCGCATGACCTGTGCTGAAGCTAAGCTATGCCACGCCATGCTTCGGAGGTGAATTAACTAATACATTAACTAATAAATGATCAATTAAGAGACCATCTTGGACACAGAAATGTAATTTTCAGACCAAAGAGAGGATCAGAGGACAATATAATACACATGAGTTATTATAATTGTTTGACATTTATTGTTTAGCCATTTAGATTAATTCAGATGTCTTTATCCAAAATGTAAAATTAAGCGGGTAGAGTCGGGTGTTAGGCATCTTGCTCATGGATTCCTACAGGTAGACTACAGGCACCGGTAGGCTGTGGACATTGGGGTTCGAACCCAGAACCTTTGGACTGGGAGTCAAACACCCTACTAGCCTGGCCCTAGTGTTCTCATCATCAGCGCTCATTGCCCCATGCCTTTTGCTACAGCTGGCGTGGCTGAGCCAGGTGAGCTAGCCCCATGTGAGGTAGCCCCATGTTCCAGCAGCCTGGCCCTGTTGTAGAGGTCTCCATCTTTGTCATTGCTGTCTCGTCTTATAAACAGGCCCAGACAGAAAGGCTTTACCATGAATAATGCCTGGGGCCCGCTGAATCCCACCACCTATAAATCTTAATAGAGCTTCCTAGAATCCACCAGTCGCCCACATCTCCCTCGCACCCAACCCCAGCACCATTCCGCCTCCCTTAGCGATGGCTCCTCCAATTTTCTCTCTCCGCAAAGTCACAGCACTGTGTCTCGAATTTGCCTACGCCATGATTTACCTGCAAACAGGATTACATGCAAAAAAATAGCAAACATGCAAATCAATAAAAAAACTTGTCAGGAATGCTTAGCCTCCTGTGGTTTTGGCAAATGCAATTTATCACTCGTCGAATCAGGTGAGGGGACGCGACTAACAAATGGAGTCTGGTGATTTGCATTGGACCTCTTGTGAAATGCCCTAAGTGCATTTTTCATTTTCCATACAGCAAATTGCTCTCGGTTGGACTTTGATCTAAAGGGATTTGCAGAGCCTCTGCTCATTGCATTCACCGAGGTAATCCTTCTGCTTTTTATGAAGTGTATGTAGGTAATTTATTTCTGTATACCTGGCACGACATGAAATATATATAATGTATTGAGAGACATCAGTATGGTAAGGGTCAGAACCTCAACACTGCGTTAAAGCTATGATAATAAACTTGCCTTTAAAGTGTTGCTATTGCTCTTTCCTTATTGTATGTGTTCAATGCTTGCAGCGTATAGCTACATTACACGTATGGCCTATACTAAATCAATGTACCGTCAGTTGAAATCAATACCAATCAGGAATGGCATCATTGATATTTCATCCAGCTTGATAGATGGACTCCCTTTGAAGAGGAAAAAAAAGCCTAATAAATCAAGTAATCTTGTCCATAATTCCTATCTCGAGTGTTAAGAGCTGGGCCACAGTCAATACCGTAATGCATCATTTTAAACAGCCATTGGCTTGGCCTAAATATTGACACTTTGAAAGATGTGCAGCTTTGATATGTCGATCCATCGCCTCTGGGCTGTGTCCGATCAACATGATGCCCAATCATTCCCCCAAATTAGGGCTGCTTCGGACTCATTATTCACAGATAGGAGGCACTTTGAAGTAGTGGTTACGGGTCTGGCAGCCAGTTCAGGTTTGAACAGTTGGGGTCCAAAATGTCTGGGGCCGTTCCACACACTTTCACTCTTGTTTAGTCTTGTCAAGCTTAATGGATCACCTGTTCTGTTCAAGCTTAATGGATCACCTGTAAGCTTGTTATTTTATAGGGATAATGACCACCCCAAGTGTTGATACAGCTTTTAATTTACGTGGCCATCTTTACACACACTTTAATGCCTTTGACAAACAGTGGTTTATTGATCGCATAAATCCATGTGATAAACATGTCACTTTGTTTTGATTAGTTTGGCTTCAACATGTTGTATTGTACTTAATAAAGAACCTTATTGTGTTTCCCCTATGTGATTTAATTTCCACATCCTAAAAGTATCGGATTTGACTTTAAATTGACTACAACACAGGCTTTTTCTTTCTCCGACAAATGCTCACCAATCTTTCGTTCCTGCTTTCAAAGACAAATTAGCCACTTCTAAATAATGCAGTGAACTCCAATTCCCTTTGATTAGCGGCAAGTTAGATGATAGCGACCCACTGAAATTGGTCATCAGCATAACTAATGACTGGACCCAACTAATAACATGCAATGTCTCCATCATGAATCACATGGAATCCACTCGGTGTGGAAGTCATTGGAATTAGAAGTCCATGCTCCTATTAATTACGTTGCCCTGCGAAGGTGACAGTGTTATTAATCAACAGTGAAAGGTACTGCAGCCGCTGGCCTACCCAACAAGGCCTAGTGGCTACAAATGGCCCTGTAGTTCCCTTTAATTGTTTCTTAAACAAGCCACCTCCAGAGGCCCCGGCTGACAGACAGGAGCTAACAAACACCTAGGAAAGATGTGAGATGACTTGAAGCCATACAAGTAGCAGCATTATCCACTGCGTTTGTTTAGGGCTGTGTGTGTATCTTGTTTCCATTCTATTAAACGGTCAATGTTTGTGTTGTCTATCATGGAAATTTGCAACTATTCATTATTTGATAGACCAATCCTAAGCCCATTTGGGAGAATTTTTGGAAGATACATTTTAAGAAATCCTACATTAAACTAGTTGTTGAAAAAGAGCATGTGAATGTGTGTAATTGTTGTGTGTGTGTCTGTGTGTGTGTGTGTCTGTGCCCGTGCGCGTGTCCCCAATAAATGTTCTCCCAGCTTGCCATCAATCACACCCTCCTCATTAGGGTGTCCATAACTTACCGCCGTCATGTTGTTGCATCTGCTATTAGAATAATGCATCCCTATGCAGTTTGCTGATTTATTTTGTCTTGACAACACCGAGCTCATCAGAGTTCAGACAAGATCTGTTAAGATCTCGTGCTGCGGTGTCAATAACGTAATGCATCGTTGTCATGGCGACGTGGCAACAAGATTGTACAGCGAGTTCTTCCGATGGTAGTGGACAATACTCCGAGGCCTACCACAAGTCCTACAGTGTGAGGCCAATGCCTGAGCTCGCCATGCGCTTGTGAAGTTTGGAGATGCTGTAAAAGTAGCCGGGGGTAGATAACAGGTGTAATTTAGTTTGAAGTAGCGCTCTCGTGAATCCATGAATACATCCTCTGTTGGGCTGTTTTGAAGTAGAGTTGCAATCTCAATCATCTAATTTTACCATGAATTCTGTCCCTCTTCAAGCGTGAGTTAGTTCCCCTCACTGTCTGGTCACCTTCACCATGGCTTTCGGCTCACAACATACCTTCTCTGTCAGTCTACTCCCTCTCTACCTCTCTCCCTCTCCGAGGTCCGTCTCTCTTCTCTGTCTTCCCTTGCTTCTGTCTTTTCTGTGCACATATTTTGTGTGTTTGTGTGTGCACATGTTTGTTGTTAGTGGTAGTGTATTTATGGCTGGATTGTGTGTGTGTGTGTGTGTGTGGCGCTTATGTGCATGTGTAAGTGTGTGTGTGTGTGTGTATGCATGTGCACATGTGTGTGTGTGTGTGTGTGTGTGTGTGTGTGTGCACGTGTGTGTGTGCAAGTGTGTGTGTGTGTGTGCTGGTGTGTGTGCAAGTGTAGCCATTCCCTGTGTGTCGGAAAGTCCCCAAGAAACCATTTAGGCGGTAGAAATGGAGCAGGCCGTGTCCTCAGGTGTGTCACGGTGATGAATCACATGGAACAT
>OOFB01010917.1:2500-12150 GCA_900323305.1 Trachyrincus murrayi | reverse complement strand
AGCAAGATACATACAAAAAACAAGTCATACTTTTTTCCATTGGGTTTGGACTGGGATTGCAAACATGAACTGCCAGATTGTATTCTGGGGCCCATAATGCAAACCATGTGGGCAACATCGAAAATTATTCTTTCACTAAATGGCTATTAAGGTTCTTTAAAAGAAATACATGTTAGGGAATGTGTCTAGAACTCTTTGGTTCCGTTCTTCCCCGGTTTCGTTCACATTCATTTCATGGAAATTAATTTGGAGTTTTTCATTTAAATATGTTGACGAGCATAAAGGAACTTTTGGCCTCAATAAGTCCAAAACCTTACCTATGGGTGTCATCACAGAAGCTAGTGAGCCTAAATAAGGTGTAAGCTTGAATCACAAGCAGCCAATAATCATTCCAATTAAACACTCAGTCGGCCCAGACTGGTGGATCTTCATCTCAACGTTAAAAACCAGTCCTCTGAGATCCCAACGAGAAAGACTTGCATAGTGTACGAGATCAAAAGTTCTACTATGAGTGTGTGGAGTGTAGGAGAAGCATACAGGTGGCTCCCAGTAGGGCGATATGTATGTAGTAGGCCTACAAACATCTCCAATATCTGTAAAACCTGAAATCTGACTCTTTAAAAGAAACAATGAAACAACAATAACCTTTTCAATTGTCATCAGAAAACAGGGCAAAAATGATCACAACAATGTACTGGAAATCCTCAGCATTTCCAGTTCTGCAGCTGGGAATTGACTTCTTTAACCACGCAATACATTGAGGCCTACCTAAACTATGTCACCTAACCATTTCAAACGTGTGTGTGGGTTGTTATGATTGCACTCCAACCAATACCTAACGGCTGGTACACCAATAGGCCTATCAGACATGTGTGTGTGTGTGTATGGTGTTACAGCCAAAACATAGTTGACACAACACTTAACACACTTAATAACGCCAGCGTATCTGTTTGTAAAGTGTGTACACGTTACAACACAGTAAGTAAAAAACAAAAAAATGCATTTTTGTGCGTGCATCTTTGTCAATTTCTGCATTAATGACGAGACAAGCACGTTGAAAAATGTGTTATTGAATTATTGTTATGATCATTGTTATTATTATTATTATTAGGCCTACTAGCGTGCAACGAAAAGCATTAATATTGTCCTAATTGATGTCATATTATTGTCACGTTAGTAGCAACACCGCCATGCAATGTTGTTGCAAGTTGATGTAAATAAAGCTGCACGATGCTACTTCCACGCATGCATCGACGACCACCTCGGACATCCCAACAGTTAACGTGACACTGCGTTTCAAACTCAACTTGAATGTTAAATATTGTTGACCAATACAAAAAGGGCGATCATTACCTTCTACGGAGAGAGATAAAAACACGTTAAATCAATGTTGTCTTGCTAGCAACACAACTTGTTCCGCTGTTCAAATTCTCCATGCCGCTCGGAAGACCACTTCTTAAATGTTAACTTTAGCAATCGATACGCGTCTGCAGACGTCAGTCGGATACTCTGCACAACAAAGCGCAAGTTGATGTTGTTACAGTTCGTCGTCAGGGCTGTAGAGTGACAGTGTTCGTAGCCAATCAAAACGCATATGCGGCATAGCAACATCTTACCTATAAGAAAGAGGTGGGATAAAACGGACCAATCACATTGCGCCGTGAATTAAACGCAAATGCTGTTCCACACTTTGTTTTTGGTCTATCAGGCAAGGATAAGATGACAAAATAAATACATTAGCCGAGATTCTAAATACAATATAGACAGATGGTTGTTACAAAAACCACTAATCTGGATTTGGATCTGTTTTCCTCTCCATATGTCTATTTAAATAACGAGGACAATATCCCCACCTGGTGGCCAAAATATGACATTGTTAGAAGCCCTGAAAGTCATTATCTCTATAATCGCTAAGTAACCATAGAACAGTACGTACACTTTCTTGAAAAGAATACATCTAAAAACAGGATTGTTGATGAGTGATGTACTATTTATTTGCTCATACATACAGCTCATTGTGAAAACCGGTCATGTCAACAAGTGATGAACTGTTCGCCAAAACGTATAACAGCATGATTCGAGAAGCAAAAAAAAGCCCAAAAAAGGGTACTGTAATCATGATTATACGCATGGATGGAGCATCGTGAGCAACTGCGGTCAGCAATTGAGGAGTTGTGGTGGTGGAGGAGGACTGACGGTGGCCGCCCGCAGGATTCCACGCAGCACTTTGTAGGCGGAGAGCGGCTGGTTCTCCTTGGGCGGGTAGCACGGCCCCCGCTCCGTCATGTAGGAGTAGGGGAAACGCAGCACCCACAGGCCGTCTGACGGTAGCACCAGCTCCGTCCTCTCCGGGTGGAACACGGGGCACGGGGCGGCGCCGGGCTGAACCTGGCGGGAAGATGAAGTAGCTTTGGTTTTTATTGTTTACCTTTAATAGGGATCTACGATTAATATTACATATGATAAAGTCTGAGAATGGTATATATAGGAGTAGAGTATTATGAGGGAAAACTGAAAACATAACTTGTGACATCAGAAAATATGACGCATACACCAGAGATGCTGCTGCATCAGACTCTTACCTGGGGGTTCAGGGTGATCTCTACTGGGGCGTCGGGCACCACAATGAAAAGGCGCGTCAGCTGGGCGTAATGAGGCTTTAGGCCACGCCCCTGTGCAGGTGAGGGGACATAGAGGGGCATGTCTGTGTTCAGAACCCGGGTGGCCGGCTCCTTGGCGCCCCCGGGCCCCAGTACCTTCACAATCTTGTCGGGCCCCGAGCTGAGGAACCGTCGGCCCCTGCCGTCCTCGTACTCGAAGCCCACGAAGGCCCTGGCCACGTCGGCCCGCCTGCGGCCCCTCCCGAGGCCCCCCGTGCTCCCGCGCTTCCCCACCAGGGCCTTGTTGGGGGCAGGCCACGACGACCCGCCTCCGTCCAGCGGCTCGGCCAATCCGGCATCCTCTTCGGAGCTCCGGGAACGAATCACCAAGTCCCACGGCAGCAGGAAGGAGGAGCCGGGAAGAAAGCCTGGCTGCTCCAGGCCTGTGTGGCAGTTGTAGGACTTGGCCGGTCCCAGCTTGACCAGGGACCAGCTGGAGAACTTTGGGAGGAGGCCCTTGGGGCAGCCCGTGTGGAGCATCCCCGGGAGGTACTCCACAGTGGAGGGCTGCCGGTCCACCAGGCTGGGCCTCTTGTGGGAGACCTGGGCGTCGCTCCCATCCGCCTCCCCATAGGCCCCCAGGCTGTCTGTGGACTGCCCCAGGCTGAGCGCCAGGCTCAGGCCGGTGCTGTCCCCGGGGGTGTGGCTGTGGACCACGCTACCGGAGACGGCAGTGGCCGGCGTGGGGTCCTTCAGCTTCTCCCCTTCGCTGGGCGCGGAGCTGTCCGATCCGGGGCGTGGCGCGTCGTGGCAGGCTGGGGGCGGGGCCGGGGCCGGGTCCGGCGTGCTGGGCTCGAAGACGGGGAAGTCCACCCGCTGCAGCTGCACGCAGCATTTGTCCTCCACCATCTGAAATGCAGCGAGTGTATTTCTATTGGATTTTCATTTGTTAGCCACAAACTAGAGAGCTCTCACACTATGGTTGGTCATTACTGTCGATTCATTGATTACTTTACCAATTCATTCTGTTCCAAATCAGGCCTTGGGCTACAATATGTGGTGTTATATAAAACTATATATTGGACAACAATATTGTGTTAGCGATCTCAAATGAATGGAATTAAGGAAAAAATATGGAGGTCCAGGACTATTTCAAAACCTATTGGCCATATAACCACAACCACAAAGTGATGTGCACTGACCAGGTAGAAATCATAGTTGGCGGATTTGATGTCAAACGGATCCTCGCGGGGCGCCTGCTTCCTGCCACAGTTACAGGAGCTGGTGGAGCGGCCCCGGCTGTTGTGGTGGAGGATCGGGGGGTTGTGGTCCATGTCTGGCTTCTCACCTACAAACATAACGTGTCTGATCACTTGATGGGTATGAAGTGATGGGCCTGAAAACTTGGTGGTGTCGTCGTTAGTAGAAGATGCCTAATTTAATGACTGCATGGTCTTGACATCTATTAACATTTTGCATGTTTTACACAAGAAGAAAAAACAACAACAACAACATAATTGTGACAATAAAAAGCATTTGTATGGTAACATCAATGCAGACTGTAAAGGTGCAATAGCTGTAAAGGTATCACCTGGCTGGGGCAACAGGTGGAACTTGTGAACACAATGTTGGTCAGTGAGACTTCGCTCTTCGCACAACTGGTGCCCGTTGCTCCAGAACTTGTAGCAGTCCTCGTGGAGCTGCAGGGCGTACCGCTGGAAGGCAATGCCCCGAGCGTGCTGGCTGTAGACGCGCAGCGCTTGAGCCAATTGGTTTTTGTGGACCGTGGTCGTGTAGTTGTGCGGCAGGTTCGACTGGTAGGCACTGTGAGCCAGCGGCAGGGCTTTCTGGCACCTGTTCTCTGAAAACTTTGCGTCCGCGTCGAGGAAGCCTTCCAACACCTTCAGCTGGCTTTGCACTTTGAGGGCCATGTCTGCGCTCTCCTCCTCCGTGTTGTGTATCAGAACCTGGTGCAGTTGGCATGCGACCTGGACCCACTTGGAGTAGGTCGGGAGCTCAAAGTGCGAAGGTTGTGGGTTGCGTCCAACGCTGTCGTCAAAACCTTTTTTAGTTAATACCAGTTCTATGTGCTGCCAGAGGAACTCCTTCAAACTGCAGTCCACCAGCTGCCCACTTACCCCACTGAAATCGACAGGAGTGTGGGGCTGTCTAGCCGACCGACGGATCTGTTGGTAACGTCTTGGTCCCGTTAGTGAGGAGTTGGAGTCTTGTTCTCGCAGGGCGCAGCTGGACCGCAGGTGTCCAAGCAACGCGCCCAAGGGGTCCTCGTCCGGTCCCGGGACCACATAAACAAACGCTTGGTTGGCGGGTACGCTGAACAAACAGTTGCTGCTTTGATTAGTGAGGACGCGGCTTTTGCGGAAAATGCGATAAATTTGGTCCTCCAAGGCATGCTGGAGCCGCCTCCTTGGAGAGTGCTTTTTTGGCTTGTCTGGGGTTCCTGCCGAATCAGTCCCCGTCTGGACTTTCAACGCTCCGTTCATTTGGAACACAAACAGCAGCCGAGGGGGGCAAGGGCGACAGTTCAGCTTCCACTCTTTGGAAACTTGAGCGTCTTTAACAGCAGCACGAATTAGCGGGAGCACCTTCTGTCGCAGAGCATCCAGAGCGCGGAAGAGTCTGTCGTAAGTGACATCGAAGGAGCAATTAGGCTGGACCAAAATGAGGACATGGCAGAGGGAGAATAGATAGAGCAAGTGGAGACAGTGTTGCCTATCCATGCCTTTCCAGATGTCCTGGGCGTCCGAGTGTCCGATCTCCATACTGAGAGACTCGCACGCCCGGAGGAGTTGTCGGTTGTCGTAGACTGAAGTCAGCACCAGATACAGCACACGGTTCTCTTGGCTGTAGACGGCCTGGATGAGGCTTCCGTTCTCAGAGTGCTTCTCTTCGACTTCACCGAATAGAGAGAATATGTGTTTGTCTGCCAGCGTATTAATGAGGGATTCTTTAAGTACCGCGGTTTGCATCGCGCTTTTACCAAATATACCAAGTACACAGAGACCTTCATCTTTATATAACGCCTCCTCTAATATCACAGACTGTAGGAGCGATTCGACGCTAATAGAAAAGGCCATTTTGGCGTTCGCCACCTGAACTCAAAACATGAGGAAGGAATATAGCGGCACACCAACACTACTTCCGGGTTCGTCTCCTAAACATGTCCGTGTACAACACATTCTCTGCCTGAATAGTTCTTATGATAAAGCCACGGAATAGTCAGGTTAGATGTTCAGTTCTTGCTGGATCCCAGAGCCAAATGTTGTCATTTCGGAGAACAAGACGTATAATAAGAAGTACAATAAGACATTTATTGGGGATATTTTGAAATCCAAAATGTTCCATCACGATCATGTTCTCAAATTGCCGATTTCGCCTAAAGTCAAAGGAACATATTTCAAAATATTTCATAGAGTTTACCAGGTTTCAGAATTCCTTAAAAATATATTTAGAGATCACTTAAGACGAACCACATTCCTAGGTTTGACACCTCGCATATAATCCTCGCATATAATCATAAATCTATATATTTCTGACTTGGTAAATATGATTATTGTTGTTGGTAAATATCACATAGGCCTAGATTGTATAAGTGGAGAAATGGTAAACCCTCCTTCTCATGTTTTATTAATGATTTCAATCATTTTTCTTATCCCTCCGGCGAATCCAGTCTAGTAAAATTGCAAGAAAGATAAATGGCGATTTTTGTTGTTATGATTTATGTTTGTGAATGTTAAGCCATAGGTCCTTATGGTTTCTTTTGTTTATGTAGGCCTATTTAGACTATATTTTTTGTAAGCCCCTTAGTTTTGGCTTTTGTTGTTGTTAGTTTTTATAGGCCTATATTAGTTTTCATAGGTTTTCTTACTAATTTTGGCATTGAATGGGCTTTTCTCTATTGCCATTTAAGTGCTTTATAGGATACATAAGAGCGTATTCAATAACATAAATGCGTGGGGATCTTTAAATAAACTAAGACATCTCACCTCTCTTCATCACACATCACAAAATTGTGATATAATTTCTGCACGTTTAGTTAAGATTCATAGATGCCTAATTACATTACGTAATAGACTCAGGTTGTCTTTAATGGACACCAAGGGCACTACACTAATATAGGCCTATCTGTGGTTTGTTTCTTATACAGCCCTATAAGAAGCAATAGGCCTATACACTTTTGGAGGCAAGTCACGCTGTTGACTTGAGATTCATTTCTAGATGAGGCCTACTTCAAATGATTTCGATTTAAGAATGGGCCACTATTCTATCGGAAGAGGTAAGAGTGAATAGCATAGTAGAGAGGGAGAGCGTCATTTTATGTTGCTTTACATACAAATGACAGCCGCCCACGGTGTGTTCCTTTAACGCGCCTGAGGCCGCTCCGCTGCGCGCTGAGCGCTATTTTAACCTGCTGCGTTCAGGGGGGGCAAGTCGACCCGTCGCACGGGACGTAAGCCAATCGCCTGTCGCTCGCCTATGTACGTGCGCGTTCACGCGTTTAGCACCTACAGGAGCTATTTTCTCCCCTTTCAGCCTCCGTCACCGTCACCCACCCACCCACCCGTTTATGATTGAGCGAGCGCTCCGTTTACGCGCGCGCGCGCGCGCTCTCTCTCTCACACCCGGCGCCAAGTGGACAGCGTCCAGCTCGCGACGCACTCTAGTCCTCTATTGGCGGGCTCGAGCGTTCTCTTGTCTGTCCAGGAATGAGAAGAGATGGCCGTATCTGCAACAGAAGAAAAGACCTTCCGAAGGTTCTTGGAACTCTTCCTCCGGGAGATGAGACCTCCCCTCCAGGAGAACGACCCGCTGCCGATGCGCCCCTTGACGGATCTCGTCTCCGAGGAGGAAGTGGAGGGGGAATGCCTCGACCTGTGTCTTCAGCACCTGTACAAATAGTTAAGTGTCTCGTCTTCGTCTTGCTTCATGACGTGTAGGCTACATGTAGGCTGTTGCTTTCCGTGGGTTCCGTGACATGTCTGTCCGTACCATAAAACAGCCTGGCTACTTTTCATTTACAGGTGAGAGTGAAATCGTTTTTTTTTAAATTGATTTTTTTATTCTGGTGGATATTAATTAAAAGTTACCATGGAGAATTAAGTAGGCATAGGTTTACACGATTAGGACTCTCTCCGAGTTTCTTATCGACTACGAGTAGAAAAAAATAGAATCTGACCACATTTGGGAATTGAAGATACTGTAGTCGGAGCTTTATATATAAGCATATATAAGCATTATAAAGTGTCATCTCGTTGACGGTGCATAATGACATAGCATAATGGCATGTTATTATAAGTCTAAACACTAATGTTGATTGAAAACGAATGCGTTGTTGTGTAAAAAAAAAAGTAAAAAAAAAGTGATCATTGACCATCATAAGTGATTTACGCACACGGGGTGTCTTTATGTTTCAGAAACACACGCACCTCTCATTGAGTTAGTTATCATGTGGTAGGGCCTATTCTACAACAAGGCTCGTCCTTGGTCAGGTCGAGGTGCCCGTTAGAGAAACTCTGCCGTCTCTTCGTAACGTCGGGACGTCACTGCCGTCAGTGACGACGAGGACGCCATCACCGGGAGCCCGTCGTCCCGGAGCACCGCTGCTTGAAGCAGACCGAGTTGATCCTCACCAAACGGTGCACGGCGCTTTAAACCGACAGAGTACACACGCTTAGATGAGCCCAGTCCATTCATTCGTGGTTATAGGCCCCGTGGATATTGAATTTCCACACTAATAGCCTTAAGCCGAAAGTCGTGCCGTTCGCCGAGGCGGAAAAAGGAGAGCCATCAGCCGCGCACTCGGAGACGAATTATTAACGACAATGGACCTGCATCGTACATCATTTATAACTCGACTGGACGGATAACAATGGGGGATTGAGAGGGGTCGATGACGTATTCGCTAATGAAATTATCTCACGCATATGTGTTTTAGGTGTATAGACTATTCAACACATAGCTACCTTTAATGTGGTAAATTGTGTTTTAATCGGTAGTGCTACGGTGCACACAGGCTACACCAGGTCTGCGGGATCTCCCCACGGGCAGAAAGACCAGCCCACTCTTCGTGAATCACGATAGACCGCATCACGCTCCTGCAGGGAGCCGACTGTAGGGCTATATTTAGCAGCGATATTAACGCGTACACCGCGGGGGGCGGGGGTTTAGGGGAGCGCAGCCCACAATGCACGGAGTGGCGTAGCCTACGTATGCGTGACACCCCGGGTGCCAGGGAAACGGAGAATCGTGAGAATTCAATTTATAGACCGTCGGAGTGTGACGTAAGCGCTCTGCCCCCATAAGGATACCCTGTTCCGTCGACACTGGTGCAGGATGTAGCCTATAGCCAATCAAATAATGCACTATTGTGTCTGCATAATTATAGATTTTGTTTTAGAATCACCACTTCAACATGTATCTACGTTGAACACCACACAATCTAGTTTGTTAGCAAACTACAAAAAACATACGCACACAGAGACACACACGATGAAATACATTTATTGAACTGCATCTGGAAATTGTATTCCTCATATTCAAATCTATTCCTCATATTTGGATGGGGGCCATGTTCTGTACTGGTGTGGCAGACTAAGATGTAGGATGCAGGCCTACAGTATGTACGGTGTGGTCTACACCTGGGGGTGACAGAGAAGCAGAGGAGATGGAGACAGGAGGAGGAGGGGTGGGGAGCAACCTCCGCTGCCATATTCCAAGATGAGGATGAAGAAGAAAAGTCTTCAGTATTTCATTTGCAAGTCAATTAACTTGCAAGTAATGCATATTTAATAAATAGACAGAATGGGAAACTATACAGGCCTGTCTTGAACACAATTTTATTTAGCGCTAATTTATATGATATGTCACACTAAAGCTGCTGTTGGCAAGATTCCAGAGTTGTAAAGAGAGAGAGAGAGAAGAAGAAGAAAACCTAAAAAAAGTCCCCTCCCTCTCTGCTCCCTGCCTCCCTACGTTTCTCCGCCATTGAGAACACCTGTGATTGAGAGGCAAGATGGATTCCCCGAACCA
>OOFB01010909.1:100946-114913 GCA_900323305.1 Trachyrincus murrayi | reverse complement strand
GTGTGTGTGTGTGGGTCTAGGTGGGGGCCCTGGTGAGGTCAGAGTTCACAGTCCTGAAAAGAAACTCCGTCTCAGTCTCTCTGTTTTAGCAGCGTGACTACGGAGGCGCTTGCCTGACCGCAGCAGCTGGAACAGTCCGTTGTTGGGGTGGTGAGGATCCTTCATGATCCTGCAGGCTCTGGTTCTGCACCTCCTGGTGTATAAGTCCTGCAGGGTGGGGAGTGTAGTTCCAATAGTGCATTCAGCCGAACGCACTACTCTCTGCAGGGCCTTCCTATCCTGAGTGGAGCTGTTGCCAAACCAGGCAGTGATGCTTCCTGTCAGGATGCTCTCTACAGCTCCAGAGTAGAAGGACTGAAGGATCCTCCAGGAGACTTTAAATTTCCTCAGCTGCCTGAGGTGGTAAAGGCGCTGCCTTGCCTTCCTCACCAGAGTGTCTGTGTGTGTGGACCATGTGAGATCCTCGGTGATGTGGACTCCCAGGTATTTATACCTGCTCACCCTCTCCACAGTAATCCCATTAATCCCCAGTGGTGAGTACGTCCTCTGTTGTTGTGTCCTCCTAAAGTCCACAATCAGCTCCTTAGTTTTGATGACATTCAGGAGGAGGCTGTTGTCCTGGCACCTGAGTGACAGATCAGCAACTTCCTCTAGGTAGGCCTTCTCGTTGTTGTCAGAGATCAGGCCCACCACCACTGTGTCATCCGCAAACTTGATGATGGTGTTGGAGCTGGACCTGGCCACACAGTCATGTGTGTACAGGGAGTACAGTAGGGGGCTGAGGACGCAACCCTGGGGGGATCCTGTGTTCAGGGTGAGGGGGTTGGAGGTGTGTCTGCCCACCCTGGCCACCTGGGGCCTGGCGGTCAGGAAGTCCAGGATCCAGGCACACAGGGGGGTGTTCAGTCCCAGCTCAATCAGCTTGCCGGCCAGTCTGGTGGGGACTATGGTGTTGAAAGCTGAACTATAGTCAATGAACAGCAGTCTCACATAGCCCCCCTTCTGGCTGTCAAGATGATTTGCTGAAATTATTTATAGTCTATACACAATCTTGTGTGCAAGGGGAAACAATACATGATATTATTAATATTCAGATATTTGTCTATTTATTTGTCATTTTGTTATATTTATTATTTTGGTTCATGTATTATTTATGCTTGGGCTTGGGAATACAAAGCCTGTCAGAGCAACAATGGCTATGACATCATGTTTGACATGCTTTGTTATTGGGCGATATGAGTCCCTTCGTCGCCATGGCGATGGCAGGGCCGAACCATTACGTATGTCCCTGGCAGGGAGGAGTGTCTCATTTGCGTCAGTCCTCCTGACACTGTCAAACCAGAAAAGTGGGTTTGATTACATCTGCCTGTGGGAATGAGGCTTGTGCGTGCGCTTGCGTTTGAAGATTTGAGTTATGTTTTTGTCATGTGGATTCAGCTCGGGATGAGTTCAGATGAAACTAATGAGAGGAGCTGCTACAGTAGTTATATGTTATAATGTTTGGAGCCCTTCAGAGATGAGTATCTTACTGTTTGTTGTGATTGGCAGGATTGCAAAGATAGGATTCCTAAGTGGATTTATTCATCATTCATTCTCCCTCAATGGAGAGATATATTGAAGGTGCTTTAGGCAGGCCTACTCTACATCAAGAAAAATTTTCTTCCTATGAAAGACCATCTACCCGCTACCATCTATGCTCTTCAACCCCAGGTAGGAAACTCTATGTTTTACTGGAGAAAGAGAAAGATCCAGGGGCAGCACAACTATATAGCAGACAAAGCGACTTACAGTGAATTCGGGCACAAGTCATTAATGAGCAGAGGTTAGGGGGCATCTTCCGCAAGGATGAATACAAGTGAGGTTGCAGACATTGGGGACTGAACCCAGTACCTTTCGGCTGAGAGTTGAACGCCTTTATCCACTACTAGACTATCCTGCCTGAAAAGAAACAGCTTTTTCTCCCCTAACTAGTTCATGTTCCGTGGGATTTCTTTGGACTTCGTTCCCATTATGGTGAATGGTTGCGTCTGTTACTGAAACAGTACACTTGGTTCATTCAATGTTGTCTGTACTCAACTGTGGAACGCAATAAGGAATTAAATGTTATTAATCTGGGTTAAATTAAATTCATGTGATCTGTTTGTGGAGAAACTATTTCATTCATTACAAATACCTGCAACATATCAAGCTTTGAACATTTTAATAGATAGGGTGGTGTTAACTTAACACACCCACATTACTGCAATGTATAATGATCCAGTAGTTACAATGTAGGCTGTGGGTGTGGGTTGGGTGCCTTTTGATTTCAGTCCAATTCAGTCAAGAATTGTGTCGGTTTCGTCTGCGGTACTACTGTCTACTAACACTAGATGGCGGTAGCGCTGCACGGTGACGCCAGAGAGCGCATGCTCAGTAGGATGTAAACATCGGGGTAGGCCGCCGTCCGTCTCGGCTCCAGTATCTACGTGTATGTGTACGTTCGTGTAGTGTACACGTACTCGCCTCCACATCCACAACTCTAGGAGTCGGTGTTGGAAATTTGCTCAAGAAGCTAGCTAGCTCCCAGATAGCATCCAGGGCTAGGCTAATTTAGAAAACGGTACGCTTTCCAGACTCGTTTCGTTCATGTATTAAGTGAGAACACACGTCCTTGGATGGGAAGTGGCGTCTGTCCTGGTCGGTTGGAAAACGCGTCAAGGTAACGAAGGACCCGTCTATCTGCTGGAGCACAACATGCAGCTAATTCACAACAACTCCGGGCACAAGTCTGCTTTTGTTCACGGAGAGACAGTGTGTTGGGATCGAGGGTGGACAGTACTGTTCTTACACTTCTGCATAACTGTAACGCAGTTAAGTTTTCACTTTATGCATTTTAATTAACTATTAAGACAGACTTGTTGCCTCTGGACTAGATATGGTTTTCATCTGTTCTGCCGAGTAACTCTGAATATCATACTATCATATGTTCATCTGGCGACAAAACGAATGTTATGTCCCCGGATCCGTTTGGTAACGTTGTGCTCGTTGTACAGCGATCGGTTCTTACGCCCAGTGCTGCAGTTCCCCATTCAATGCCCTCACAAAGAGTCATCAAAATATAATAAGACCAACTAAGGCAAAGTTGGAAACACGTGATCTATAGTTAGTCAAATAATAATGTGTCTAACAGGCCTTGTATCGCACCAGCGTGGTTACACATGAGACTGAGATCTCATTGATCCTCCTACATCGCCTGCTGGCGACCGGCTCGTGTTTATTGCTCAGTATCACATTCCCCCAACAAAGACGGCCAAAGCATCTTTGGACTTTGTGGCTACAATAGAGAGTAATAGAGGGCTAGTGTGTGAGTCTGGATGGCCACTGCCCTGTAATTAAAAACCAAACGATTCCTGCAGTTTTTTGGGGCAGAAAATGGGGAGTGTTTATGAGCTTGGGGGTATACTTGTCACAACTCGCCAAGAGACAAACCTGGTCTATGAAACCTTCCCCCGAAACGTGGCTCCGATCTCACACAACTATGATAGAGACCATCACATAACTATGATAGAGACCATCACGTAACTATGATAGAGACCATTATGACTAGAGGTGTCTGTGTGGTCTGGTCAGTATTGTTGTTGTTGCCTCGTTGTCGTGTAGCATTTATTTGATACGTTTCTATAAGATGTTAACGTATTGTAATCTAAACGGGGAGAATGTGCTTCCCTTGGAGAAAAAAAAAAGAAGGAAGAAACTCATATTTGCTGACGTTTTGGATGCGTTTGGATATCCTACTTCAGAGATCTATTCAAGGCTGCGAGTATGATTTTTAAAATGCCTCTCAAACCCACAATCGCCAACCTTCAGACTGTTTTAAAATCCCAATTATCGTATACATCTGAGCTGCTCTCTGAGTGAAATGAAAGACACGACTCTGTTGTTTTGGTCTGTGTGGCCATTGGGTTCCCATGGAATGTATTTTCTCCTCATTATGTCCCCTTTGAGATTCATGCTGCCTTCAGTGATGCAGCTTTTGGTCAAGTATTTAGTATTTCTCATTTTGACTTGGAATGCGACAGACAGAGAGATTGAAGGTCTTCAAACACAAACAATGAACTTCACAATGCTGGTGAAATAATACTTGCAGCCATGCAAGTCATCTCTTCTTTTGTTACCTACTATTACTACTACTACCACTACTTCTACCACTACTTGTATGTACTGTTTCCTGGGTGGGTACTGAACATGCTTGGGCTCTAGAGAAAGAGGAAGGAAAAGAGGAAGGGCTAGTCCCCATGGATGACTCGTTCTGTGGTCTCATCTACCCTATGATGGTGTTGGACTTGGAGCCAGGCCTACTGTGAAGCTCATTACCCATGCACACAGCGTCCCTGGGGCCCCCTCTCCTCTCTCTCTCCTGGATCTTTTGTCAGGGAGAAGGAGAAACTCTCTTGGCTTCCAGGATATATGGGGAAGTCTGCCCCCCCCCCCTCTCACCACCTGGAACCAGACAACTAACTGATATATGGTCCTCCAACTCTGGTGCCAACTCTTATCCTGACTTGATAGGTGAATTGTTTCACGCAGCTAGCATCAAACACATTGAAACGATGATGATATATGAAAATGCATGATGATATACATCTTCTTGCTGGCTTGAAAAGGTCAAATTTAGAAAGCTGTCTCTGTCTTGTCATCCTCCCTTCTTAGGACAAAGGTCAATACTCCCATCATGCAATGCAAAATAACAACCGTCACTTTTTTCCAATTGCAATGTGAACGTTACAGAAAAGCAGGAATAATTGTAACTTGAAACTGAGATAATGTTAGCTGTTAGCTATTACCTTCCGTTTAGACATGCTCAGTGATGTGTGTGGTTTAGCGCTGGGATGTCAGAGAGGGTTGATTTAGTGCCAAGTTGCATGCTGACTATTGATTACAACCATTAGCAAACCTTCTATTGAGCTGTTGGAAATGGACCTAGTGCAGGGTACTCTATAGTCTTGTCTCAGTCCAAAATACCTTCAGAATGTGGCGGCTTTGTCCGTATATGTAATATAAACCATATATACATAATATTTCTGTTCATGTATAAATAGTCAGTTTGGTTGCCTGAATCTGCCTTTTACTTTTCTACATCATTCTGTGTAAAGCTTGTGACTCCGGCCTCCTATAGAATAGAATAAAACAGTGGTGTTGAATATTGAGGCAGGTTCAATACCTGCTGTGTCCGAGTAGTTATGAATTATCTGTCTTTGTCCTGTCAAGCAATACAAAACACATTGCTTTATTGACTGGTGGTGTCTTAGTGCAGGTGAGTACCCCATAACAAACTTCACAAACAGTGGGCCTGTAGCAGGGTCACCTGTACCTCATCCTGGTGTGGAGGTACCAGGGTAGAGCTCCAGGCAGAAGGTCTCCCATTAAGAGCTTAATGACAACGCTGATTAATGTGTTGTGTAAGCTGGCATCTGGGCCACGGAGCCTCAGCCTGCCCGTCGTACGGCACCTTACACTGCCTGTCGTACAGCTGATCTCAGTGCTCTGGTGACGTATAGGCAGGTGGTTGTGCTGGAACACTGCCCTTTGACCTCTCCAGACGGTGTGATCTGCATATGACTTGGAGGCAGCACACCTTGTATACTGAGACAACAGCTAACGGCTAAGAGGCAGTAGTGGTCCTGGGGGATTTGAAGGCTGGTCTTTGTGCAGGCAGGAATATATACAGACTCATCGGTGAGTAGTTCTTTCATGAGGCCCTGTGCTCTGACGGTTGCTTTGTCAGGGCACTAAATGAATCAGACCACAGCATGTTTTAGTTGACACTAGCATAGCACCGTTTTTGCTTAGCTTATCAGCTTTCAATGGAAAATAAATAGGGAAGTCGGAAGAAATCATGTGATTTGTTTTTTCTTAAGCCCCTTTGTCCATGGGTGTGGGTGACATTTCTATGTGGAATTACTGTTGAAACACGAGAAAATACTTTCCTTACGATCTCTTCATGTTTACAGGAAAACTTTATTAGTAGGGAAACACACTTGAGTAGTGAAAGTCATTGAGTAGTATGCATATATTTTTTGATGCCATATGAATTAGTATTAAGATGTCCTTGTTCAGCTGGAGGTCTGGTTCTCTAAAGGTGACCCTATATACCAGAGCTGTACACAAGAGACTGATTGGTTTCAAATCTGTAATGAAATGTGCTTTTGCACTTGAAGACTGAGTTGAGAATGATCAATACAGTTTTCCATGTGCACACACTGTATTGAACCATACTTGAATATACATATGATACACCCTTGATTAGGAACTTTAAGTAAACATATATTAACTATCTACCTTACTTGTGGCTTTCATTTACAAAATGTTTAAGAACTTTGGCCAAAACTACCATTTGATATTTTACACCCAACAAAGTCCAAGATAGAGTAATATAATGTGAGTAATAAATACTAAAACTTTCTGTTCCCATTGACAGGTGGCGACAGACAAGGTTGCAGGCAAGCTGAGTTCTACTCTCTCATGGGTGAAGAACTCAGTCAGTCAGATGGCTAGCACGGTGGCCCCGCCCTCCACCCTGCAGACCTCCTCCTCCACCTCGCTCTCCTCCCCCGGCCTCTCGCCCCCCTCCTCCAACCAGCTGAGCCCTGATGATGTAGAGCTCCTCGCCAAGCTGGAGGAGCAGAACAGGTGAGCCGCAATGGCTAGCTCCCTCCCCACCTCTCTCTCTCTCTCTCTCTCTCTCTCTCTCTCTCTCACGCTATCTCTCACTCCCTCCCTCTCTCGTGGTGGTGTTGACTCACCGGGTAGCTCGACGCGCACGTTGTATATCCTCATTTGGGCAGACGACCGTAAGAGCCGATCCTATAGGTCAAAAAAACCAGGGTCTGTTTTAGAGGAACCTTCGGGTTCACTTGATGTTAATGTGACGTATGTAAAATATCTTTGAATGCCTTGTTGAGTCAATGCATAATATTAGTGAAGATATGAACTGAAACACCCACACACTGTACATTGTTCAGCTGTGACGTCACTAAATGGAACTCACTGTATGTGTTCGGCTGTGACGTCACTAAATGGAATGTGTTGTACATGTGTCCAGCTATGACATCATTAAATGGAACGCATTGTACAGTGTTCCCAAGCGTGAAAAGTTCATCCGAATGGATGAGACAGCTCCCCCTCCCTGTCTCAACTCTCCTTCTTTTTCCCCCGCTGTGGCTCTCACCAGTAGACAGTGCACTCTCAGCGTTGGCATGGAAACCGGTGCTCTGGTTCAGAGAAGGGGTGGGCGGGAGGGGGACTGTGCTAAACAGTTGGCCCAGGAGGGGAAGGGGGCCGTGGGGCTGTGTGTTACGGAGCGAGCCCTCACAGTGGAGGTCAGTCGCTCATCGTCTGGCCCTCTGTGTGGGTGGGGGGGGGGGGGACTACGCTGTAAAAATGCCAGCTGAGGATAATTCATCATTTTAATGAGGTATTGTCATTGGTCCTTAATGTCCGGGTTCTAAATGGACCCCCCCACCCCACAGGAAGTAGTGCCTTTTATGCTGCCTCAGCACACACTCCTGTTGACCCCTACTCTTCCGCCCCAACAAGTAGAGCCGAAGCTGAGGCTCGTTCAACAGGCACAAGCCTCTCTCTACCACCACACGTCTTACTATGTTGTATTCTCAGCTAACCAGATTAGCTTTGTTCCCTGTGTATAAGATGGTAATACACAGCAGGGGGTAAGAGCTGCACTCTTTGGTTATGTTGGTAATGCACCGCAGATGCTGTCATGCAGTCCACCCCCTTCTCTGTTTGTGTGTGTGTGTGTGTTCTGTGAAGGCCTTTGTACCCTACAGAGTAGATAAGACACAGATGAGAATAACAAGGGATCCCTGCAGTGTTCAGGTCTTTAAAATCTGTTCAATCTTGAGGAATTCCTACACAGCTACAGGACAATGAGTACACCATGAGTCTCTCTTGGTAAGAACAGTGTATATGTCTTCTCTGGATAGTACTTCAGATTTCTTTCCATTACAGAGGGAAAGAGTGAAGAAGGAGCAGTTAAACTGTCACACTCCGTCACACTGGGAGAGAGTTTAGTTCTGTTTGTCTTTGTTTGCCTTTGATTCTCTGTCACAACTCAAAACTGTTTTAAGAGTATTTCCAAATAGAGTCAAACCTGATCTTATTGTTCTTTTTAAAACATGGTTCTATATGGTTCTAAGTGCCGGCCAGGCCAGTGCAAACACTTGCTATCTACAGGTGAATTATTAGTGGAAATTTCCATGTCGAGTGAACGTGGTTTTACATGTAGCAGCACACACTAGTAGTTCTGTGTTGTGGTCTTCGTCCCATTGTGGTCAAATCAAAAATGACTGGAATTGATACATGACTGTGTGAAAAAGCGACTAAAAGGTTCTGTAAGCAGCTAGTATGCTATATCAGAGATATGGCGAGAAGATTAGCTGTTAGCAACATTGTAAGCTGGTTACAGGACCTGTTTGTTTATCAAATGGATGCAAGATTAAAAAAAAGCCTGTGCTTTAATCATACTAAGGTCGAGACCAGTCTTTGATGACATTGGTGAATGTATAAGGCAGTCTTTGAGTAAATGACTTGTTGCCCACTGTAGTTTAGCTGTTCACTTATCACGGTAGTTTAGCTATTCACTGTTCACGGTATCACTCTAGTTTATATATTCACTGTAGTTTAGATGTTCACTGTATCACTGTAGTTTAGATGTTCACTGTAGTTTAGATGGTTCACTGTATCACTGTAGTTTAGCTGTTCACTGTGTCACTGTAGTTTAGATGTTCACTGTATCACTGTAGTTTAGCGGTTCACTGTAGTTTAGATGGTCACTGTATCACTGTAGTTTAGCTGTTCACTGTAGTTCAGCTGTTCACGGTATCACTCTAGTTTATATATTCACTGTATCACTGTAGTTTAGATGATCACTGTAGTTTAGATGTTCACGGTAGTTTAGATGGTCACTGTATCACTGTAGTTTAGCTGTTCACTGTAGTTTAGATGGTCACTGTATCACTGAAGTTTAGCTGTTCACTGTAGTTTAGATGTTCAGTGTATCGCTGTAGTTGAGCGGTTCACTGTATCACTGTAGTCTAGAGGTTCTTTCTTAAACCCAAGCAGACAAACTGCTAGTAGACTTCTCTCCTTCCTCCTGAGACTGCAGGCCTGGTGTGTCTGCTCCCCATGTATCGTGATCCCTCCCCTCGACCCAGATTGGGCCGTAACCCTAGCCTCGCTCCGTGACGTCACTGCCCTGGCCTGAGCGCTCTCTGCCTTGCTTTCCGAGATCAGGTGTCGGGGCTTTTGTGTGTCAGACATGGAGGAGTCCTTGGCTCCGTACGAAGAGACAGCCCCGTCTATGCTCTGGCCCTGTCTAATCTCTGGTCCGTCACCGGCCCTTCTATGTCCTGGTCTCAGTTATACACTGTAGAAAACAACAAGAATCCATTTTCCCATCATGTGTTTCAAAGTCAGCATTAGATGCTGACTGCATATGATGATAGTCACTGATTGTGTGTTGAACTTGGCATGCATATCATTTTGTGACTATAAATAAGTGCAATTCCATGAGTTGTAGGTCTGGTCCGTGAATTTGGTTTCTCCACTGGCATAATCCTATTAGAATAGCAACCCCTGAAAAGTCTGACTTTTAAAAATAGACTTTTCCAGTTGTATAACTTTTTAGCACTACTCTGCAAATATGGGCAGTGTTGAACTTTCTAGCAACACGATTTAGATGAATGTGGCATTATATAATACATAATCTAATGCCACCCTGCAACCACATTTCCCTCAGTAGGTGGTAATAACCTTTGAAGCATAGCAGAGTAGAGTCGTGTGTGCTGGAGAACGTATGTCCACCAGTATTTGTTTTATTGTCACCACCAACTTTAAATCACTGCTCCTTCGTTCTGTCCTAATGGAAGCACAACTTGCTGCCTAACCATCCACAAATATATCCACCATATTATATCATTATATTGTAAGAACAAGGGAGTGGTAGTGGTTCTGGTTTGTAATGCTAGTATTGTAAGAACAAGGGAGTGGTGGTGGTTCTGGTTTGTAATGCTAGTATTGTAAGAACAAGGGAGTGGTAGTGGTTCTGGTTTGTAATGCTAGTATTGTAAGAACAAGGGAGTGGTGGTGGTTCTGGTTTGTAATGCTGGTATTGTAAGAACAAGGGAGTGGTGGTGGTTCTGGTTTGTAATGCTGGTATTGTGAACCCAGGGGGAGTGGTGGTGGAGGAGGTGGTGGTGGTGGTGAACCCGTCTACTGTGCGTCAGGTTGCTGGAGACGGACTGTAAGTCCCTGCGCTCTGTGAATGGCTCTCGGAGGAACAGCGGCTCGTCGCTGGTGTCCAGCTCCTCGGCCTCCTCTAACCTGTCCCACCTGGAGGAGGACACCTGGATCCTCTGGGGACGCATCGTCAACGAGTGGGAGGAGGTGCGCAAGAAGAAGGACAAGCAGCTCCGGGTAGGAGGCCAGCGCACACACGCACGCATGCATGCAAACTTGAAAGGGCTGATCAATCACTGATCAATTCACTGTCTACTTATCCAACAACAATCTTTTTGATCAATTTCAATCTGGCTTTCAGTCCCGTCATTCTACTGAAACTGCCTTGACCAGAGTAGTCAATGTTCTACTAATTGCTGTTGATTCTGACTCATTAGCCAAATGACCTTTCCCAACTCCTAAATTTAGAGGCATGTCTATCAGAAATAAAAAAATGAATGGGTACAAACCTTCTGCTGCTAATTAGTTATTAGTTGTTAGACCAGCCAAACAGGCATTTGTTTGAGAATTCGAGTGTTAACATTGATGGCTGTATTATTTCTGAAAGCTCGACCATCAAAACCCTTGGAGTGATTTTTGATTTAGATTTTAGATTCTCGTCTGACATTCCAGTCTCATATCAAGGCTATTACAAAGACAGCATTTTTTCATCTTAGTAATATTGCTCAAATCTGACCTATTCTATCATTGCGTGATGCTGAAACTGTAATCCATGCATTTGTATTTTTGTATTATTGTAATGCCCATTTCTCGGGTCTTCCTAGTTGTGCTACTAGAAGTCTTCAGCTTGTTCAAAATGCTGCATCTAGAATCTTGACAAAAAATAACAAATACGATCATATAACACCCATTCCACCCAATCCTCTTCACTGGCTACCGGTGTAAGCTAGAGTTGATTTGACGGTTCTTCTTTTAACTTATACGGACTAGCATGGACTTGCACCACCTTACATATTTGAGATAATTACCATATACACCAGCACACCGCTTTGCTCTCTCCATGCTGGTCTCCTGGTCATTCCTTCAGTTAACAAAAATCTGCTGGCTTCAGAGCATAATGGGCCTACCGTGCCCCTTATCTCTGGAATGGCCTCCATTACATATTAAAGAAGCGCGTTCAGTTGAAATCTTTAAATCAAGACTGAAAACCTACCTTTATTCACTTCATTACAGCCTAGAACTTATAACTCAGTCGGGTCATCACCTTTTTTTTATTTGAATTTGTATTATTTACTATATTCAAACTATTTTATTTGCTTGCTGTATGTCTTGTCCTATGTATTCTTTTTAATTGTAAAGTGTATTGGGACCATGCTGCATGGTGATTCTGCACTTGCACAAAATGGATTGATTGAAACACATGCACAAAACTCTCACACACATGCATGAACATGCACAGGCGCACACATTCACACACATCACAGTGGCTAGCAAACGTCTGCAAACGCAGACATTCATTGAAGACTCAAGTTCACGTCACACACATGCATGGAGACACAATTCACAAATCCATGCAAGCAAGCAGGCTCATTTACGCACACACTCACACAGTGTGTGAGTCAGAGTGCATGTTACACTGACTCAGTGTTGGTGTGAGAGTCAGCTGTGTGTAGCTTAGCGTGTTGTTATGAGCTTAGAGGAAAAAGAGCCGGGAGGTTATCTGGAGTCAGGTATGCTGTCTCCACAGAGCTGTCTGCCTTTTCACTTCCAATGGCAGCAATCAAAATGTGTGTGATTATAATTGGATTAATAGGCTTGTGAGCCACAACGCTGCCCATCATCACCACAAATGTCTGCACGTTGCTGTATTTTGCATGCCTTCATGTGTGTTTAAGCCACTGCCTAAAACACCCAAAAAGTGAGAAGAAAATGTGCAGAATGTTTCCGGGCAGTTAGGTCTCAAGATGCAGTAAAACTGTTTTGGTTAGTTCTGCCTTGTGTTGTTCACATGGTCCATTTAAGCCGGGCCTTGTCTCCCACCACCCAGCCGGCCCCCAGGGACCCGCCGTGGACCCTGGCGGTCTCATTTGTTTCCCTATCTGCCTAGCTGTTTACTCTCCCGGGCAAAACTCATTCTGCTGGCTATCTTCGTACCCAAACCAACCGTGGCGCGGTGCCCTTGAACTTGTTATTTTAGCTCCTGACATTTTGAAGCTAAGTTTAGATTAGCCTGTTGCTAAACATGGAATGCATTCAGGCCCCTGAGGCTGTGTGGTGGTAGCCCAACTGTTGTTGTATCGTCACGGTATAGAACAGTATCAGTGGTGAGTCACGGTATAGAACAGTATCAGTGGTGAGTCACGGTATAGAACAGTATCAGTGGTGAAGGAGAGGCAGTGAGAGTGTAAAGACATTAGTGTGGCTGATAGTAAATGGGGAAGTATATGGCGGAGTGCTAGCGTCGAGTCATGCTTGGGTGTGGTGTTACGTAACCAGGCAGGGTTCACCCAGATTAATGTTTAGTGGCCCACGGAGCTGACGTTAATCCATCCCAGCTGATTCATAGTGCTTAGCATTTCTATTGCCCTCCATTTCCATAGCAATCGTTGGTGAACCCATACTTTTCTGGCAATGTCAGCATAAACCCTTGTTAAATCTGCTAGGTTTAATCTTACACCTTCTAGTTACTATGATACCTCCTAATTACACTGGTAAAGCTGTTACTTACCAGTTACTGTTGAACCTGCTAGTTATGCATCAATTAGTTGTATATGACTCTCTTCTAGGAGTGTTGCTGATTCAAGGTCTGCTCTATGCTGTTGTGCTTTAGCTGATGTCACGGAGGCTTAACAGTGTAACTATCAGGTTTAACAGTGTTTAGTAGAGCAAGACTGTCTGGTGTTCTCATGTAGTGGCAGCCATGGGGGTTATGTAGCAGGGAAACAGATAGATCCTTCTCAATATGTCTCCCCCACTCACTTCTAACGTTAAATACAGCTTCAGCTGGAGAGAGATGGAGTGAGAGGGAGGGAGAGAGATGGAGAGGGAGACAGAAAGAAAGAGAGGCTGTTTTGTTTCAGAACAAGGCTTGTCCTGTCTCCACGGACCTTAGTGAGAAAGAGGGAGAGAAAGAGATTGACTGACCTTTTGACAGATAGAGAGAAGTAGGCAGAGAGAGAGTAGACACACACACACACACACACACACACACACACACACACACACACACAGAGGGAGACCCCCACCCCTGCTGAAAGGCAGTGAAGCTCTGCGCCAGATGCACCCTGGAACGACCAGATGTATTTTGCACAGACGCCCTTACAAAAACACACACACACACACACACACACACACACACACACACACACACATCTGGTCAGGCTGTCTTCCTGTGGAGGAAGCAGACCGATAGTGTCTCATCAGCAGTTAGAAGGCAGAAAAACAAACATTATTCACAGTAAAACGCCTCACTGACTACATTATATTTAGACATGGAAAATTAGATTATAACCAGTTGCACACTGGGCTCAATAGTCATGACAGTACACACACACACACACACACACACACACACACACACACACACACACACATAGAATGACCCGGACTGATTAAATCCTTCAGGTTTTGTTTGGGTCGTACACAAAGAAAATACTCATCACCAACCGTGTGTTAGAGCCTGCAGCAGGCTTTATATAAGGGGGGTGCCACCATGCTGTATCATTGGCTGAGCT
>OOFB01010909.1:88387-100649 GCA_900323305.1 Trachyrincus murrayi | reverse complement strand
AAGGCAGTGAAGCTCTGCGCCAGATGCACCCTGGAACGACCAGATGTATTTTGCACAGACGCCCTTACAAAAACACACACACACACACACACACACACACACACACACACACACACACATAGAATGACCCGGACTGATTAAATCCTTCAGGTTTTGTTTGGGTCGTACACAAAGAAAATACTCATCACCAACCGTGTGTTAGAGCCTGCAGCAGGCTTTATATAAGGGGGGTGCCACCATGCTGTATCATTGGCTGAGCTGAAATGTCAAACCTGCTAGCGAGGACATGCTAACATCATCATCATCATCGGAGGGAGCTACGTTGATTATATTCACATGTAAACAAACTAACCAAGAATGCATACAAGACTGTGAATACACGACTGTGGAAAGCAGCCAACAAGGTAGAAAAGGGTCCGTTGGCTGTCCTGATGACATGCTGGTTCTCTCCCTCAGGACATGGTGAGGAAGGGCATCCCGCATCACTTTAGAGCCATCGTATGGCAGCTGCTGTGCAACGCCCAGAACATGCCCATCAAGGACCAGTACTCGGAGCTGCTGAAGATGACGTCGCCGTGCGAGAAGCTGATCCGCCGGGACATCGCCAGGACCTACCCCGAACACGAGTTCTTCAAGGAGAAGGACAGCCTGGGCCAGGAGGTGCTCTTCAACGTCATGAAGGTCCTGTCAAGTGTTTGGTCTCATTTTATATTTCTGTACTTTATAATTTTTGACTAATTATTCTGGTTTGAGGTGAAGCACATTCTTCCTTGTATTGAAAGGTTTTATATAAATACGTTATTCTATTAGCTGTATGTTATTAGTCATTTGATATGTAGCTTCCACTGTAATAAAACAGTGGAAGCTACATTCGTAGTCATACTGTGTTTGCTGTTGGACACACCTCACACCTGCCAACAACTGGCCCATAACAGGTTAATTTATCCTAAACTAGACATTTGTCTTTTTAGAGGATGGGTAACAAGAGAGGTGGTTTAGTAGTTGTAAACATGTTGTGTTCTGGCGTCTGGGCACCATATTGAATCCAGGCCCTTGTGCTGTAATGCTGTATGTCATTGCTGAGCTCCACGAGAATCCACCTTGGATCCAGACCCTGTGCTGTGTTGCGGTGTGTCATCACTGAGCTCCACATAGACTGGACTCCATCTTGGATCCAGACCCTGTGCTGTGTTGCGGTGTGTCATCACTGAACTCAACATAAACTGGACTCCATCTTGGATCCAGACCCTGTGCTGCGTTGCTGTGTGTCATCACTGAAGTATATTCTAATCCAACATGCTGTGCTGTAATTACAGGCCTACTCTCTGGTAGACCGCGAGGTGGGCTACTGTCAGGGCAGTGCTTTCATTGTGGGACTGCTGCTCATGCAGGTAATGATTACATATGTGCGCGCGCACACACACACACACACACAGACAATCGTATTTGCATGATGGATGGTTTCATGTGGTTTGTTTGTTTGTTTGTTTGTGTGTTTGTTTGTGTGTAGATGCCAGAAGAGGAGGCATTCTGTGTCTTTGTGAAGCTGATGCAGGACTATAGGCTACGGGAGCTTTTCAAGCCCAGTATGGCCGAGCTGGGGCTGTGCATGTATCAATTTGAATTTATGATCCAGGTAGGCACTCAGTAGTAGCAATTCCAGTTCAATGTATTCCGGTTCACGTTTTGTTAATGAAACCAGAATGGAAACGGAATGGTAGGAATTTATATAATTGTTGCAATTTATTTATTATTATTTATGGCTGTTCAATTATTGCATCCTTTAAAACAACAAAGTGAAGTTGGCATATGTTTTGTTTTCAATATCAATTTGTCAACAACCAAATAAGTGTTTAAATTACATTAGAGTTTTGCATAGTACGGTCAATTTACTAGTCTCTCTGTTGATTGGGGTGATTTTTAGCCATTTTGCTGGTACCTTCCTGGAGCACTTTGTTGATGATTGTTCTTGTCCTTCCAGGAGCACCTCCCAGAGCTCCATGTCCACTTCCAGGCCCAGAGTTTCCACACCTCTATGTACGCCTCCTCCTGGTTCCTCACCATCTTCCTCACCTCCTTCCCACTACCTGTCGCCACCAGGATCTTCGACATCTTCATGTGTGAGGTTTGTAATGCTGGCCACCTCAAAGGACATAAACATTAACATGTTCCGCAAGGAATGTGTTGATCTTGTCTTATAACTGTCTTTGGTTGTATTGCTTGTTGAACTCTCAATGCTAGTTAAGCGTTTTCTATTTCATTAAAAAAGTGAGACAAAGGTAAAATAGTCTATGAAATGTAGACCAGTATGTTTCAACTACATTAAACCTACATTCGTATACATTTTATTTAAATATATTACACTAAAGAACGGCTCTAGTTTAAAGTTAAATCATTTCACATGCATGATTTATGTACATGAAGAACCAAGTCCACTGCTCTGGATGAGAGGTTCTGGTGTACAATATATTGAATAACATTGAATACTGAACACAATGGTTTCCAAGTGATCCATTAGCACCACCTGCTGGCCAAAACACATTGATCAACTCATTCAAAATCCCAGTCCCTTATATTGCACTTCAAAACACACCAGTATCTTTTGCTAATCCCGGTGTAATCCAGACCTGTTTTCTGTGGTATTGATGCGTGCTGCTCGTCCCTCCCACCAGGGTCTGGAGATTGTGTTCCGTGTGGGATTAGCTATTCTCCAGATGAACCAAGCAGACCTCATACAGCTAGACATGGAGGGAATGCTACAGGTACACCGCCTGCCTTCTACTCTATTGTGATTTCATGTTGCATATTATTGTATTCATAATGTATAGACTAGTCTTGTGGTTCTCTCGTAGTTTACAACTCTCTGGTGTGTTGTCTCCTCTGCAGCACTTTCAGAGGGTCATTCCTCACCAGCTGGACAGCGGCCCTGACAAGGTCATCCAGGCTGCCTACCAAGTCAAGTACAACACTAAGAAGATGAAGAAGTAAGCACTTGTGTTCAAAATGAAACCTGAAACAACAAATGTCTAATCTCGCTTTGGGAACACAGTCTGTACTTTCACCTCAGGTGCCACCGTCACCAGTCAGGGATGAGACCGTCCGATTTGCTTAATGCTTTTTGGTGTTCTATTTTGTTTCATATGTAAACGTTCTGGCCATGTGTGTTTCAGGTTAGAGAAAGAGTACACAAGCATTAAAACTAAAGAGATGGAAGAACAGGTTGAAATGAAGGTATGTTTACAGGTTCTGTGGGTGTGGGAGTACATCTGATTTCACAGGTATGTGACGTGTGTGGTGTTCCTAAGATGTGTAAAGTTGTATTTTTCACCGGTTAATTTCCTCGTCTGTACGTAACGTCTTATTCTTGGTGTGACTTTCCAGAGACTGCGAACGGAGAACAGACTCCTGAAGCAGAGGATTGACACTCTGGAGAAAGTAAGTATTTAAACTGGTTCCCCGATAGCCAATAGCCCTGCCATGCCCCACACCTGTATGAGCTGCTGCTGTGGACATCTGTGAACAAGCCATGCACACTCATCCTAACCCATTATGTGAATGCTCTCATATGTGTCATGCATTAACCGTTATGCATTAACAGTTATGCATTAACTGTCCACCAATTACGGCACATGACGTCTTTTACTAACTGGGCTGTGCTCGTCAAAAAGTGTTCCGACCACAAGACCGCCACGGTGTGGTCTGTCATGTGAGTGTTGTGGCCACTAAACGGGAGAAGCTTTGGGAATGCAAGTGTTTGGTGCAGCTTCAGGCACTTCCAGCAGGGAATGGTCTGTGTAATCTCTCTGGACGCCACTAACTTAACCTTCCCGGGGGTCTGTTGTGGAGTGTGTTGAGAAAGTTCAAGTGTTCCGAATCTGCTTTGAGATGAACTGGAGCACTGCATGCACCGGTGCTACGTCTGCATGGTTCTGCTCCTACATGCGTCATCACCGCCTGGCTGAGCATGAGGTCCTTGTTGTTTTTGGGGGAGCAGGGATGTCCTCCATGATAGAGGTTGAACCGTGTCTGACCACAACAGGCCTGTTTGTAGCACAGTGGCTGCTCTCTGGAGCCAAGAGCATCCCTTCTCACTAACATCCAATGGTTCGCTGTAAAGGTCTTCAGAGATGACTAAAATAGCATGACTTAATAAACCTTCATGATAGTTCTAACGCTGGCATCAGATATATCTCAACACTTTTCTTTGCTGTAGTGCCCTGTGATTTGCCTACCTCCGCCTCTCTGTCATCAACACCACCAATTTCACGCTTTCTCACCAGCTTGTTCTCACTTTCATCACACTACATGTTCTTTTTCTCCCTGACATATCTACACATGTGTTAACAAGGGGAGAAAAGGTACATTGTGTTTTGTTACCTGAACAATTGTGTGTTTCTTCTTGTTGTGTTTTAAACTGCCCTCTGGATTCTGTCTCTCCTATCTCTTGTTGATGTTTCTGTTTTGTAGGAAAGTGCTTCCTTGGCAGATAGGTTGATCCAGGTATATTCTCTATTGTCTCCCCCCCCCCCCTCCCCTTCACCTATATTGCACCTTTCTCTTTTTTTCTACACAATCTCTTTAGTGTTGCATGCTTTGGATTAGCTCTCCTCTTTAATGGCATAAAAACTGCTGATCAGCGATTGCAAAATAGATGACTAGGAAAAAAAGAAAAATAACAGCAAATCAGATTGTAATGTTATGGATCATTCAGTAAATGCACGTGACTCTGGATTGCATGTTTTACAAACCAAAATCCAAACAAGGAATTTAGCCGCCCAAATCCGCCAATTAAATAACCTATAAACAATTTAAATTAGCATGTACGTAAAGTCTAGCGCCCTTTTTTCTGGTTTTGTTTTTCATTTTTACCGAAATTGCTCCACCCGTTCCGCTTCATCCATTTCCCATCATGCCCTGCTCCCCCCGCCAAACCTCCGTCACGGCGGTTCACGTCCAAAAGGGACAAGTGACCCGAGCACAGGAGGCGGAGGAGAACTACCTGGTGAAGAGAGAGCTGGCCACTGTCAAGCAGCAGGGGGAGGAGCTCTCTGTTCAGCTGGAGCAGGCCTCCAATGCCATCCTGCACCTCCAGCAGATCCAGCAGCCCAAAGCGGTAAGGAGGGCCCCGGTTCCACCCAAGCCACACCATGGGCCCCGCACACAGGGGACATCTGACCGACGGCTCTTTGGTGACCCTCTCCTCTCAGTGACCGGGGGGGGGGGTTCACCGCATTTAGGTCAATTGATCTTGAGACGACATAAGATAACGTTCTCACTTTCTTTCTCGCTCTCTCCTTCTCTCTCTCTACCAACTGAACGGCCAAACGGCTGCCTAGCAACAGTCTCCTAGCAGTGGCATGTCTGGATCCATCGCAAAGCAGAGTCAACGCGTAATGAAGTTATGCATAGTGGTACTATGCATAATGATGTTAAGCACATGTTTTGCATGCATGACCTCAAATTGGGACATGCTGTTCCACACATAGTCAGCCGCTCCAGATATCTGCCGGTGAAACATGCCAGCTGATGGGGTTAACACTCTGCTGGTGAGACTCTCTCGGCTGGTCTAGTGAATTATTGATGGACAGATTCATGATGCTGATGTGCTCACTCGATACGGTGCTTCACATCATTTGCTCCACAGTGAAGCCATCATGAAATAGTTATTTGAATGGAGGCTGCCAATTGGGCTGTCAATGGGTTTGCTGTGCGTGAATGTCCATGTTGTGACTGTCCATGTGCTTGAGCGGAAATTTTGTGAGTTGTTTCTACACGTCGCAGTGCAAAATAGAGTAGCCCAACCGGTAACGACGCAAGAAGTTATGCTCAAGTTATACGTAAGTGAGTTTTCTGCCATTGAAAGCGTTAAATTCATGCTGGATCTTGACATTCTCTGATGTACACATCTATGAAAAAATGTAAATGCCAAGAAATACAAGTATGTATCTTTCTGTAATACCACCATGTCCTTCTGGTGATTTTATTTCTCTAAATATACAAACGCATAATTCAAACAAAGCACTCCATTTTGTCTACCAACAAAACTACCATTGTTGATCAGACCATTGAACAATGGTGTGATACAATGGTGTAGTCGGACTTGTTGGTTTGAACTTTGAAGCACTAAATAAGCCATTAGACAGCTGCTGTCCATCTATCGGCGTGGAAGCCTCACGGTGGTCCTGTTGTCTGTGTTGTAGAAGGTGCACGCGCGGTACTCGGAGGACTCCATCCTCCAGCTGGAGAGAGAGCTGGTCCAGGCCAGACTCAAGGAGGCAGAGTCCCAGTGTGCCCTCAAAGAGATGCAGGACAAGATCCTGGACATGGAGAGGGTGAATATTCTGCTTCTGCACATAACCTGTTTCACATTTCATTCAACCCTCAACTGCTTCCATCGTCACAACACAACTACACAGTCTAGACTAAGATAGCGAGTGGAGTGTCATTCTTGGTTCTTTGATATGACAGGATGTGAGGGTGGGATGTAGGCAGTAGATTAGTGATGGAGGCAGTAGATTAATGATGGAGGCAGTAGTACAGGATGCCCCAACGATGTCAATATTATTTGTTGTTGGGATGTTGTGGCTGCCTGCCTGCTTGGGACTCTTGTGACATAATCACAAACACACACTTTACTTGCCAGTACAGTTACCATCCAGATTTATTTTCCTAGTCGGACAAACAAACAAACTGAACAGAAACTATTAGCACCACATACGTAACAGGGGAACCTCAGGGTTTGGACTCATTTTGCCATTGAAAACCCTTCCGGTCTAAAATGTTTCCCACTCATTCAACAGAGGAACATGTCGCTGCCGGACGACACCAACGTGGTGCGGTTGCAGGAGGAGCTGATCGGGGTGAAGCTCCGGGAGGCGGAGGCCGTGACCGGCCTGAAGGAACTCCGGCAGCAGGTCCGAGACCTGGAGGACCACTGGCAGCGGCACCTGGCCCGCACCACGGGCCGCTGGAAGGACGCGCCTAGGAAGAACACTGTCTGCGAGCTACAGGATGAGTTGATGAGCGTGAGGTTGCGTGAAGCCGAGGCCCAGGCAGAGCTCCGTGAGACCAGGCAGAGGATGATGGAGCTGGAGACACAGGTACACTACAAGGCTAGCATCGGCACACTAGCATCGGCACACTAGCATCACCAAGCTAGTATCGTATAGCTTAAACTACATGCCAAATGGCACATTCGCAATTTGCAAGCAATACAGTATGAGGATTTGACAACATGTGATTTGATAATACAGGATTTGATTGATGGTTGGAGTCCCTCTTGCTACTTTCAAAAAAGATCAGGCCCCAGCTGTGTTGTTATTGGCTGAATCATTAAAACCTTTTGTCTGTATTAAGAGGATGTTAATGTATAACATCAACATCGGTATTAATGTAAAATAAGCAAATAAACAATGTTTTCTAGATTATTTTGGATCAAAGGAGTGTAGTCTCTGTATTCCTTCTGACCAGGAATAACTTGGAAGGATGGATAGATGGATGGATCAAATGGATAAACAAAGTCATCTGCAGGGATGATAGATTTTCAGATACACGTTGCATCATCACAAAGCTGCCTCTAGGGGGCACCAGTGGTCTTCAACTAGTGGAATCAACCGCCATTGAGCTGTAACAACCCTCTCCTTTCTAACCTGACGCTCCAAATGGTTTGTTACACAGAACCATCTGGGAAGTCGTCCTTCGAAACTGTTTGGAAAAGGGCTGGCACGTTCAAAAAATACTTGGCAGGTGATTGGATGAACCATCTGTCTATCACGGGCTAACTTCAACCGATCAGATCAACGAACCATATGACGTAGTAGAGCGAAAAACATCTTTTCCATCGAGAAAAGCCTTCAGTGCCGTTCTTTGCTCTTCTTTCAATGAAGAAATACTCTCCAGTTCAGATAAAACAGATGCTATAGCAGCATCTACGCTAACCTCTTTAGGAGCCGCCATTGTTGTTTTCGAACAAACGGTCGCTTCTTGCTGTTGTCACACCTAAACCACGCCCGTAGCTACCCGTAGTTCGTCATAGGACGCTGATTGGTCCGAACCACTGTTGGTCCGAACCACTGTTGGTCCGGACCAACAGTGGATAACTTGAAGCCTGGCAAGATGGATTCTCGCGTGAATGTGATCTCAAATCCAGCTGCCTCGCAAGGTCATCTCCTTTCCCTTCCAGAGCCAAATCCACAGTAACCAGCTGCGGCGAGCAGAGCAGGAGGGGCGGGGCCTACAGGACCGCGTCCAGACCCTGACCACCCAGAATAAAGAGCTCAATGGGCAGCTTCAGGAGATCAAACGCAAGCAGGCGGAGATCGACTGCAAGGTAGCTACTGACTTAACTGGAAAGACTTGGCCTGGTCTTATCATAATATACAATTTTGTGGTCTAATTATGAGCTATATATGGATATTAACATATAGCCTGTAAATATTGTGTATGATAATGGGGTGATAGATTTTTCCACATCACCAGCTGGTAAGCATGGTTAATAAAATCAGTTCTTGTTCATCTGCTGCATTCTGATAAGGTGAATATCCAACCTCAGGAGGAAACAGTTTGTTTTGCTTTTGGTTTCTGCTATTAGCGATACCATCTTCGCACCGATGTCTCTACTGATGCTGTTCAACTGCTCTTCCGCAACGCTGAGCACTAACTCTCTGTCACACACACACACACACACACACACACACACACACACACGTGCTAATAGACACCCACGCGCACACACACACATGCTAATATACACACACAGGGTTTTTTCTCTCAGTTGTAGGTGATTTTATTTGATGAGCTGTCTGATTTAGCATGTTGACACATCACATTGCACACCCATATTTCCCCAAATATTTACCAGGCAGTTAGCTCCAGGGCATTTCCTCCACTTAAAACTAAACAGGAAGGTGACACATCTAGGTTGGATGATGGTCGATTTGGATGGATGATTATGTTTTCATATCACTTCAACAACATCCCACACAGTAAAACCCAAATGCCTGTTTAAGGGCCCAGTGTCTGTTATCTAGATTGAATTACTCTGTGGCGATTTCGTTGATATCGTTTTGTGTAGACTGAGTCAATGTTTTAGTGATGAGTTAGTTTTGTATTCAATGTTTTATTGGTGATTTTGTATGGTATTTGGTTTGCTGTCCTCTTCACAGAGTAAGGAGGAGGTGATGGCGGTGAGACTGCGAGAGGCCGACAACATCGCGGCCATGGCGGAGCTGCAGCAACAGATCTCTGAGCTGGAGATCCAGGTAACCTTTCAAATCACCCTTCAACCCCCAGCTTTAGTGTGAGGAGCTACAGTACAGCAGCACCAGTACCACGATTTCTTACAACACAAATACATTGGCAAATACAAGGTTTCATGCACGCGCGGCAATATTTAAAAAATAATGAAGTAATGTTTTACACCATAAAACAACATCCAAAACTGATGCATTGAAATTGAAGCGATTGATGTTTCACAATGAAAACAATTAGTAAAATGCATTAGCATCTGTTAAATAGCCCATGCCAAACCCCCAAAATGCTAAACCTGCCCCTCTATAATAGCCTACCGTCAAGCACCTATCATGAAGCACCAGTTAACACACCAGTATTTACACCCAGACAACTGTTGCACTGCTTGTAATGAGGCTTAGCCAAATGGACACATGCCTGCTTCTATAACACCCAAGCTGAAACGGTTCATAAAATATAACTCACACAACAAAGACCTTGTTCTGAATCAAGAATACGTTATGTCTGTGTCAATTCCTGAAGGCTGGTATATTGACCTAGAATACACAGCCAATCATATTCCTGAGAGAAAACATCTTTAAAATGATCCCTTAGTTCATCCGTTTGTAAGATGTGTCTGTGACATGACATTGTATAACACCATGCACGTGACATTACATTAACATTACATTAAGAGACTGACGATAAGCACATTAGTTTTCAGTAATCTTTGTCTCCAAGCCTTCAATAAACATTAGTGCAGTCAATTTATGAATAAAACATTGAAGTTTTCCGTTTAGATTGTGGAAGATTTTGTTCAATTCTGTACATCACCACAAGATACAGTACTGAATTGGTCATCTATTTCAGCTTGTGTGGGTATGTGCGTGCATGTGTGTAGGTGTGTGTGTGCGTGCATGTGTGTAGGTTGACATAATACCTCTATTTACTCAGTGTGTCCATGACCCTGTGCACCTTAAATTCACTGAACGGTTCATAACACTGAAGATGAAACGCCTACCAAATGAAATCCCCTTCTCCTCTCTCATGTTGAAATAAACAATCTACAGCGTGTGGTCTGTGGTTTGGTTACCCTGATCTACCATTAACAACAAACCAACACTGCCACCACCATCACTATGAGTCAGATGTCGTTAACAGACATATTTTCATATTATTGGGTTGAAATTGTGTTTAAAGGTCGTGCTTTGTAGGTTACTGGTAATATGCATCATATGATAAAGTATCAACCTACACACACACACACACAGACGTGCACAGACACACATGCACAGACAGAGAGTCTCACCCACACAAGAGAATGGTGAGAGTGGTGTTGCTGGCTTTGCCAGTGTTGAGGTGAGACTGTCTGTGGTTTGGTTAACTATCATATCGGTTGTGGCTAAACACTGTGCTTTAACACAAACAATCTTCTCAATAATTCTCCTACTCAAGGCTTTTACTGCATGCTCTGCTGCCCGCCGTGATTAGAGATAGTAGTCACGGTTCGTATTGACATACTTTGGGATCACATTTAGTGCACGGCATGGCAGACATTGTTGGTGGGGGACTTTAAAGGTGATGCTGTTTGATGCTGAAGTTGTGTCCGTAATAGTAACGATCATTACATCACACTACGTCTCTTGGCAGATGATTGTAATCCAAGGCCACTCAGAAAATGTTTGATCAGTGGTCGGTACTAACGTCTGTCTGTCAGCACACGCTTAATGTTGCACTGTTCATTTAAGCTTCCAATATGAAGCAACGTGACTGGCATTAGAACTATGATGTCGTGTTTCATAGGGGTACAGGGTATGTTAGAATTGGGGTATTTTTTAGAGGGGTACAGGGGTGTTTTCAGACTGGTACAGGGTGTCTTGTAGATGTGCAGGGTGTGTTAGGGGTACAGGGTATGTTTTGTACAGGGGTATGGGGTAGGAGTATTAGTTGAAAGGAGCTGGGGAGGAAGGTGTGTCTAGCTGCACAGCCTGCGAGAGAGCAAGAACGCTGCTGTCTCTTCTCGGAGATGAAAACCACTTCCTCTCTGCCACAGAGACGGTGAACTCTCAAGTTGACATGCATGATTTAGTTGAGGTTTCTGTGACCTGCTCACAGATTTAGACTTCTCATTTCAGCCTGCGAGGGATATGATGAAATTTTGCGTGTGATACGTTGTATGGAACGTGTGTTGTGTTGGAACGCCTGAAAAAAAACATGCTACTTTAAAAACGTGACATCCAATCTAATTGTTTGCACATCCAAGGTTTCTTATTAGTTGTAAGCACCAAGACTGACTTGTTTTCTCTTGAGGATACTTTTAATTTAAAGTCAGTAAATCAGATTAGTTTCTTGTGGTTATTTTTTTGTATTTTTTTTGTGTTTGAGTTGTGAGTGTCCAGCCATTAGGATTATGAGCCCAGTAGTTCCCTGTTTGAAGAAGCCATCACTTAGAGACGTTTGGAGTCTGACACCTGCTGATTCACATAGCTGAGCACAAGGAAGTCTTATTAACTGCCTTGCCCCTTATAGTTCCTGTTTTGGAGGGAGGAAACCTCAAAAACAACACAGATGCTTGGAATAACACAACCTGTTTAGATTCCTGCTCTTCAAAAACCGCTATCGATAAATGACAGGCTCAACCCCCGTCTTTACCACAGGAATTGAAAAAAAACCCATCTTTATTTTTGGGGTGTTAATGCCAGACCGTAGAATCGGGTAGAATCGTCTCGCTAGCTAACGCCACACCCCTGCAGAAAGGCTATCCATGGCTTCCCTGGTGGTTAGCGTAGGCTCTCTCTCTAGCGCCCGCCACACTCTCTCTCTCTGGGCTCTGCCCCTAAGCCGCAGGTTCTAGAATGTGATTTGAGGTTTAAAGTTGGTTGGTGGCCTCCAACGCCAGCAGATGTCTTCGCTGAAACGTGAACGTCACGTGCATAGCGTTCAACCGTTTGGCTGTCAGCCTCTTCCCCAGGGTGCCGGGAGGAAACCAAACCCAAACGAGCATTTTAGAGGGGTCCCCCCCCCCCCCCCCAAA